>JAXLNO010005032.1:0-52047 GCA_038087875.1 Malacoraja senta
GGATGATCAGCCATGATCACATTGAATGGCGGTGCTGGCTCGAAAGGCCGAATGGCCTACTCCTGCACCTATTGTCTATTGTCTATTGTCTATTGTCAAACAAAACTGTGGTTACACACCCACCACCATGGTACAAAATCAGCAAATTTCCTAGATTTTCAAACAGCTTATGTTACAATTCTTACAAATATTCTAAATTACTACAATACAACTCCCTCTCTAACACCACCTGGGTGCGGACGTAACCCCCCGGTAAAGGGGCAGGCATCTGTCTCGGGCAAAGCCCTCTTATGCCTGGCACCGTGACTGGCGGATGTCCAGCTTGGCCAGGTCTAGGAGCAACCCAACCAAGACATCTTTGGCCCTGCACAACTCCCATACCTGTCCTGCTGGTAAGGACCTCTGTCGACGGTCTGTGGCGAGCGATCCTCCGTCCGGGTAGGGCGGTTCCCCACCGTCAATGTGCGGAGGGCGATCCTAGGTATCTATGCGCCTGGGTCCAGTGAACCAGAAGGGGCTGCTCCTTTGCCTTCTGGCTGCACTTCTCACCCACCGCCCTCATCTTCGGACACCCTGTGCGTAGGGGAGAGGGTAGAGGGCCGAGGATGTCCTGGTTGGGTTGCACCTGGGCCTGGCCAAGCTGGGCCATCCGCGAGTCACGGCGCCAGGCAGTGGAGGGCTTTACCCCGAGCCGGCTGCCTGCCCCTTTTCTGGGGTTACGTCCGCGCCTGGGTGGTGTTAGAGACGGGACTACGCGCTGTCCACGGGCACCCTTGGGGATTTCCGGGACCACTGGGCATCGCGGTGGGTTGAATGCATCCTTGACAAGGAGTGTAATGAGAGTTGTTTAAAACACAGTGTTTTGACATTAAAGAATATTTGGTTTACTTTGTGCTATGGTGGTGGGTTTAATAGTCAATAGACAATAGACAATAGGTGCAGGAGTAGGCCATTCGGCCCTTCGGCCCTTCGAGCTAGCACCGCCATTCAATGTGATCATGGCTGATCATCCCCAATCAGTACCCCGTCCCTGCCTTCTCCCCATATCCCCTGACTCCGCTATTTTTAAGAGCCCTATCTAGCTCTCTCTTGAAAGCATCCAGAGAACCGGCCTCCACCGCCCTCTGAGGCAGAGAGGTTGGTATTGTTTGATTTGTACATATTATTCTTGTAAATAATTGATTAAAATTATTTTTGGTTAAAAAAAAAAGGTGTCTATGTACCTCGGTGCAGTGAAATACTTTGAATTGCGTACAATCCAGAAAGTCGTCATCATCATCGGTGGTCACTCGAAACGAGTATGGCTGCCCTCTCCTCTCCATAGGGTTGTAGGGTGCTATTCCCTCTACGGAGGACGCCCGTGCGTGACTTTGTTTAACGTGGGGAGACTGGTGCACAGACAGCCACCTCACGGTCCTTGACAGATCTGGGTCAGGATCCAGTGGCATGGAGTCCAAGACGACTGGAGACCCTTTTCTGCTGCAGCCTTCATCCATCCGCCTTCCCAGCCGTTGTGACGCTCCACTAAGGTCAGCCATCGTCCTCCGCCTTTTCCACCGTTGAGGTCTTGGTTGGATTGCTCTTTGTCAGGGACCTCCCCCTCGACCTTACTGCCATGGGTGACCCTACCAGGAGCATAGCTCCAGACGGCATCGCTGTCAGGATCTCAGGTCCACACAAGCTTCTCCACCACGACAAGGTGACGATCCATGGAGAAGGAGTAAAGTCATACTGCAGATAAGGTCATAAAGTCAATACACAATAGACAATAGACAATAGGTGCAGGATTAGGCCATTCGGCCCTTCGATCCAACACCGCCATTCAATGTGATCATGGCTGATCATCCCCAATCAGTACCCCATTCCTGCTTTCTCCCCGTATCCCCTGAATCTGCTATCTTTAAGAGCCTTATCTAGCTCTATCTAGACAATAGACAATATTGTCTATTGTCTATAGAGCCCTATCTAGACAATAGACAATAGGTGCAGAAATAGGCCATTCGGCCCTTCAAGCCAGCACCTCCATTCAATCATGGCTGATCTATCTCTCACCCCATTCTCCTGCCTTCTCCCCATAACCTCTGACACCCGCACTAATCAGGAAATATGAACGATCATAGATAAGTACAAAAGTGCAACAATTGCAGTGTAATAGCAGACGTCGCCGACAGCACTGTGAGGCAGCAACTCGAAATACATGAAGTGATTTCTGACAAACATCCCACGCAGTCGAGATACAGCAGAACGCCAACGCCAACTCACTGCTTGCCGCACGGAGATGGCTCAGTGTCAAGTCAAGAAAACGTATTAGTTTCTGTGGGAAGAAAACCTCAATGTTTTTAAGTGAAATTGTAACAGGAGTATTTGACTGAGGTCAACACCGATGATGAGGTCAAGGGTCAAGGGTCAAGAGTGTTTTATTGTCACGTGTAGAACAATGGAATTCTTACTTGCTGCAGCACAACAGAATATGTAAACATAGTACACTGTAAACAATATAATAAACGAGAGAGAAAAAGTTGAGTGTGTGTGTATATACACATACCCACATATACATACAGTATATAAGTAGGGTCTCGACCCAAAACGTCACCCATTCCTTCTCCACAGAGATGCTGCCTGTCCCGCTGAGATGCTCCAGCATTTAGTGTCTACCTTATACATATATATCTATATTACTAAAAGTAATATCTTGACCACTTCCTGTTTTTCTGTTTCATGATTTTTGAAAAAACGCTGCCACTTACGGCTGTGATTTTTGGCCATCTTACTCAGAGTCCCTCTCCGCTGCGCAGCACAAGACGATTTTCCCCATCGATGAAAAATAAAAGAGTTATTAATGTTTTTTAAATGTTGACATTCTCTCTGCTGCCACTGCTGGTGGGAGGGAGGAGGGACTATAAAACCCGGACGTGTTGTGCCTCACTCAGTCTCTGCAAGATGGAGGAAGCGAGAGGGTCACGTTTCTCTGAGCTGTGAATAACACTGAACAAATGTCTACTCAACTGTGAGTGCCCTTAATGTGGTTTGAAAATTAAAATGTGACTGCTTTGAAATGCTGCATTGCAAATGGTTGTTGGTGGTGGTAACTGCTTTGAAATGCTGCACTGCAAATGGTTGTTGGTGGTGGTAACTGCTTTGAAATGATGCACTGCAAATGGTTGTTGGTGGTGGTAACTGGACAACTTCCTGTTTGCACTGTATATTGATTTTAGATAAAACGCTACCACTTACGGCTGTGATTTTTGGCCATCTTACTCAGTCCCCCTCCGCTCATCAGGTGCAGAGGATTCTTCCCATCAATGAAAAATAAAAGTTTTATTAGTGTTTAAAAAAATGTTGAGAATTTCTCTCCTGTCAATCACGGCATGATGGCCACGCCCATTCCGGTGGGAGGGGGGAGGGATTATAAAACCCGGAAGTGTGGGTGAGGCTCAGTCTCTGCAAGATGGGGGAGGGAGAGGGCACTTCTGTCTGAGCTGTGAATCAACTGAACACACTGAATGTCTACTGAACTGTGAGTGTGGTGTTTATGTGCTGTTTTGTGTGGTTTTATGGTGGTTTCACCCTGCATGAAATGGTATGAAACTGCATTTGAATTTGGTGGCCTTGCATCCTGCTTGAAGTGGTAGGAAACTGCACTTGAGTTTGATGGCCCTGCACCCTCCTTGAAGTGGTAAGAAACTGCACTTGAGTTTGGTGGCCCTGCACCCTACTTGAAGTGGTATGAATCTGCACTTGAATTCGGTGGCCTTGCACCCGCTTGAAGTGGTCGGAAACTGCACTTGAATTTGGTGGCCTTGCACCCTGCTTGAAATGGTAGGAAACTGCATTTGAATTTGGTGGCCTTGCACCCTGCGCGAAATGGAATTTCAAGGAATTGCCGTGATTCTACTGCCAGCCCTCCAGCCGTGAGTGTGTGAGCTGCCAGCACATCAGGCTTGAGTGACTGAGCTGTCACCCCAAGAATCCATTTGGCCCACAATGTTCATACTAGCCCTCTGGATACCAGTCCCTTCAGCCCACAATACCCATACTAGCGCTCCGGAAAGCCCCCCCCCCCCCCACTGGCCACCAATATTGGAATTGGTGGAGAGGTGGAATATTGTGTTGGGGGACCAGCTCTCCTGTGTGAACATGGGACCCAACGGGTCCCACTTAGTCTAGTATACATATATAATTACATATACACACACGTGCGCACATATATTGTACGTACACATAAAAAACAAACTATAATAGTGCAATAATAACAATAATAGACTATGTAGTTCAATAGTCTGAAGAAGGGTCTCGACCTGAAACGTCACCTATTCCTTCGCGCCGTAGATTCTGCCTCACCCGCTAAGTTTCTACAGCTTTTTGTCTACCTACAATAATAGTCTATGTAGTTCAGAGCTTGTTTTGAGGTTATCATGTTTAATAGCCTGATGGCTGTAGGGAAGAAGCTGTTCCTGAACCTGGATGTTACAGTTTTCAGGCTCCTGTACCTTCTTCCTGATGGCAGGGGTGAGATGAGTGCGTGGCCAGGATGGTGTGGATCTCTGATGATGCTGGCTGCCCTTTTTGAGGCAGCGACTCCGGTAAATCCCTTCGATGGTGGGGAGGTCAGAGCCGGTGATGGAGCGGTCAGTGGTCACAACTTTTTGCAGTCTTCTTCGCTCCTGGGCGTTCAAAACGCCGAACCAGGCCATAATGCAACCGGTCAACATGCTCTCTACTGTGCACCTAGCTACAAACGACAGCCCCAAGAAGTTTTTAGTACGGGGAGATGATAATTTACCAAAGCATGGCCTAAGAGAGCCAATTAATTTGAGAGGAACAAGGGGATAAAGTCCATGCACGGATATCATGCTGCAATGGGCTTGTTAGTTGCCTGGGAATCTGTTTCTAATGAAAGGTTATTGATCTGAAGCACTAAAGTTGTCTCTCTTTCCCCAGATGCTGCCTGACTTGACGAGGGCTTCAAGCATTTTCTGTTTTTATTAGCAAGCTGGAGGCCTTTACTAATAATTTATAAAAATGTGAGTTTTAATCTCACGGTGGCTGTTTGGGTATTTAGACATTAGGCTTTAGAGATACTGCGCGGAAACAGGCCCTGAGGCCCACCAAATCCGCGCCAACCAGCGATCGCCCCGTACACTCGTTCTATCCTACTAAATGGGGAGAAGCCAATTCACCTACAAACCTGCCCAATCAAAGGCAAATTATCAAAGGCATTGAGAGAAAAGGCTTTTCCAATGTCTCATGTTTAATTTTTAATTGAGTTAGGTTTAGAGATACAGCGCGGAAACAGGCCCTTTGGCCCACCGAGCCCGCGCCGACCAGCGATCCACGCACACTAACCATATCCAGCACTCCCTAGAGACAATTTACTCTTATACCAAGCCAACAAACCTATAAACCTGTACGTCTTTGGAGTGTGGGAGGAAACCGGGGCATCTGGAGGAAACCCACGCTGGTCACGGGGAGAACGTACAAACTCCGCACAGACAGCACCCGTAGTCAGGATCGAACCCCGGTCTCTGGTGCTGTGAGGCAGCAGCCCTACCGCTGAGCCACCGTGCGGCTCCTAAGAGAATGGATGAGTGCCGTGGCGTATTTTCGAACCTCCGCGGGAATAAGGTGTTAGTTTGATACCTGGGAATTGCTTGACTTTGATAGGTGCATGGAAAGGGCGCAGCGCTGTGGAGTTGTGTTACCCGGAGAATTCCCGACTCCGTGACATCTGGCTGGGGATAATATTTATGTTAATCATCATTGACAAACAACAGGGCCTCGTTTTGTGGATTTGCTTATGACTGAAGGGCAGCAATAAGAAGCCAAAATAACATATTAGTGAGAACATTCATCTGGTAATCAGCGAACACATCTGCCGTCTACAGGGATTAAATCACTGCTCACAAACAATTTGTCAGATTATAAATTATTTGGGTTGATGCCACTGTTTCAAGCCGCTAAACTATTGGAAGATGAGGAAGGGGAACAAGTAAACGTGCTGAGATGACAATGATGTGCTAACATTGACTCCTTTCCCCCAGCAAGATTGAAAGGTGCAGCATGAAAACAGGCCCTTCGGCCCCTCCGAGTCCATGCCGGCCATCGATCACCCATTCGCGCTGGTTTGGTTTAATTTCGAGAAACAGCGTGGAAACAGGCCCTACGGCCCACCGACTCCGCGCCGACCAGCGGTCCCCGAACATTGACGCCATATCCTGCACAGATTAGGGACAATTTACATTTACGCCAAGCCAATTAACCTACAAACGTGCACGTCTTTGGAGCGTGGGAGGAAACCGACGATCTTGGAGAAAGCCCACGCGGGTCACGGGGAGGACGTGCAAACTCCGCACAGACAGCACCCGTAGCCGGGATCGAACCCGGGTCTCTGTTGTTGTCAGGCAACGACTCTACCGCTGCGCCACCGTGCCGCCCATTTTGTCCTGCATTCTTATCCTTCGTAAAATGGTGCCAAAATGACACCTCTTGCAATTGCAATCAGTTTGAGTCACATGCACCGAGGCACAGTGAAAAGCTTTTGTTTTGAGATACAGTGCGGTAAAAGTCCCTTCGGCCCACCGGGTCCGCGCCGACCAGCGATCCCCGCACATCAACACCATCCTACACCCATTAGGGATTTTTTAAAAACATTTACCAAGCCAAATAACATATAAACCTGTACGTCTTCGGAGTGCGGGAGGAAACCGAAGATCTCGGAGAAAACCCACGCAGGTCACGGGGAGAACGTGCAAACTCCGTACAGACAGCACCCGTAGTCGGGATCGAACACAGGTCTCCGGCGCTGTGAGGCAGCAGCCCTACAGCTGCGCCATCGTGACAGCGTTTTGTTGCGTGCTAACCAGTCAGCGGAAAGACAACTCATGGTTACAATCGAGCTATTTACAGTGTACAGATACATCATAAAGGGAATAAAATGAATAACATTTAGTGCGAGGTAAAGCCGGTGATTGGACTATACTGGCTTTCTCTTGCACTAAACGTCATGTACAGCATGGAAACAGGCCCTTCGGCCCACCGGGTCCGTGCCGACCAGCGATCCCCGCACATTAACACTATCCTACACCCACAAGGGACAATTTTTACATTTTACACCAAGCCAATTAGCCCACGTACCTGTACGTCTTTGGAGTTGTCATGTACAGGAAGGAACTGCAGATGCTGGTTTAACCCCAAGATAGACACAATGTGCTGGAGTATCTCAACGGGTCAGGCAGCATCTCTGGAAAAATGGAATAGGTGACGATTCAGGTTGAGACCCTTCTTCATGTATTGTCTTTCCGCTGACTGGATAGCACACAACATGAAGGCTTTTCACTGCACCTCGGTACACGTGACATTAATAATAAACTAAACTAAACGGTGGTGAGAAGCAATCTGGCTATTTAGCAGAAATTCCACAGAGGAAGCCATTCCATTTCCAATTATCTCTGTAGATTAGTGTCTCTGGGGGCTTTTGGCTTCCAAGATGGTGGCCAACCCAGGCGACTATTTGCGTGCCGGCCTCAAAACCAGATCAATAATCGCATATGACAATCTCTCCCCACTCTTAAATCTCTATTCCTACATTTCTAACGTTAACTATGCCCTTATCATGTATCTGTGCACTGTAAATGGATCGATTGTAACCATGTACAGCAGACAGTGAAGAAAGCTGATGGCATGTTGGCCTTCGTAAGAGGAGTTGAGTATAGGAGGCTGAACGCAACTCCCATCTGCATGTCAGCCCGATCCTTCTTAGTGGTAAAGCCGTTGGGTTTAGGAGATATTGTCCGAATGGTGTAGGAGGATTATTATCTGAATGGTGTCAGATGAGGAGAAGGGGAGTTGCAACGAGACCTGGGTGTGCTTGTACATCAGTCACTGAAAGTACGCATGCAGCTATAGCAGGCAGTGAAGAAAGCTAATGGCATGTAGGCCTTCATTGCGAGAGGATTTGAGTTCAGGAGTAAGGAGGTCCTACTGCAGTTGTACAGGGGCCTGGTGAGACCACACCTGGAGTATTGTGTGCAGTTTTGGTCTCCAAATTTGAGGAAGGACATTCTTGCTACTGAGGGAGTGCAGCGTAGGTTCACGAGGTTAATTCCCGGGATGGCGGGACTATCATATGTTGAAAGAATGGAGCGGCTGGGCTTGTATACATTGGAATTTAGAAGTATGAGAGGGGATCTTATTGAAACATATATGTTTAATAAGGGATTGGACACGCTAGAGGCAAGAAACATGTTCCCGATGTTGGGGGAGTCCAGAACCAGGGGCCACAGTTTAAGAATAATGGGTAGACCATTTAGAACCGAGATGATGAAAAACCTTTTTCACCCAGAGAGTTGCGAATCTGTGGAATTCTCTGCCTCAGAAGACGGTGGAGGCCAATTCTCTGGATGCTTTCAAGAGAGAGTTAGATAGAGCTCTTAAAGATAGCGGAGTCAGGGGATATGGGGAGAAGGCAGGAACGGGGTGCTGATTGTGGATGATCAGCCATGATCACGGTGAATGGCGGTGTCGAATGGCCCACTCCTGTACCTATTGTCTATTGTCTATTGTATTGTCTTTCCGCTGACTGGTTAGCACGCAACAAGCTACCTCGGTACACGTGACAATAGACTGAGTCACTGTTACAGGGAAGGCCCAGTGTAAATACCAGCCGACATTTCTTGGAACATCGATTATGCAGAGCCAAAAACAAAGTGGATAAGTAATGATTTTATTTCAATAATAGTGAAGTGGCAGAAACGAAATATATTGACTTTCCTGAGACTTTAAATTGTAAATACTGACACAAACATCAACTTGACATTAAAGTGGTTTACTTGTAAATCACACAAGGGCTGTTGAGTGCTAATTATTTTTAAGCACCGACATCTAAACTTGCGCACTACATTACTTACAGTGAACGGCTATTTTGTTGGGAAATTGATTTTACATGGTAAGACAATTTTCTGGAATGAATTTTCTGGAGGTGAACCATTGCAAAACGTCCTCCTTGGCAGTGTGCGCGGTTTTAACGAGCATTTATCTGCAAACGAGAGAGGATAAGTCAATCATAAAGTGCAGGAGAGCCAAGAATGGGGAATTACTTCGACTTTTATTAAGCCTATGATGACTGGCTCCTCAAGATCGGGTCAGCTCTAAGATCGGGCCTACCCAGGCTGCGGGTCCAGTGGTTTTCCTTGGTCCTGTGGTTTTCGCTGGTTGTGGGAATTTCTCCGTGGACGAGCCACGTAAAGACTCGAAAAATACACTTGCTATAATGGGGGGTCCCCAAGAGTGTCATAAAATAGCAGGTTCTAACTTCTTCTGGGTAACTGCTTAATACAATCCATTGCAGCGGTACCAAAGGTGGCGAGCAAACCGTTGCTTCATTACATGGATGGTGTACATGCAAGTTTGGTCCTCGAAAGGGCCTGTCCCACTTTCCCCGAGTTATTCACGAATTCTCCCGAGTTATTCACGAATTCTCCCGAGTTTTCCCCTTGATTCAAACTCGCAGAATGTTCGTAACGAGCCCGTAGGAGTCCGTGGGTATATCGTAGCGGCTCGTTATGCCAGCCGTAGGTACTCGGGGCAATTTTTTTTAAACTCGTGGACAGTTTTGCTTTACTTTTAAAATCTTTTTATTCGTTTTTATCTAAAACAAAAACAAACACAACACAATTTTGGAGTTCAATCTAATTACGAGTTGGGTGATGGGTGGGGAGGGATGCGAGGCAGGTATATCATCACTTTTTGCTTTCTTTCTTTTTTTTGTCTTTTTATTTCTCTATTCCTTTCTTCTTTCTTTTATTTACTCACTATTTGGCTCCACCACTTTGGTAGTCCAGGGGTTCTATCTTTGCACATCTCACTTTTTCTCTTTCTTGCTTTTTCTCCTTTCTTTTCTTCTAAAAAAAAACAACCAAACAACCAAAAAAGAATGCTAAACGTAACAATGATATTGATACATAGGGATCAGGATTACATTAATAACAGGTATAACCTAAATATGAGTCCAGTGTCAAAATACACATTGAGTATAGACCTCCCGGTCTCTATGTAAATATTGTCAAGTGTTTAAAAGAGAACTTGTATATATAAAAACAAAAAGATAAAAAGAAAAAAAAAAAGAAAAAAAGAGAAGGTGGTGGAGGCCGGTTCTCTGGATACTTTCAAGAGAGAGCTAGATAGGGCTCTTAAAAATAGTGGAGTCAGGGGATATGGGGAGAAGGCAGGAATGGGGTACTGATTGGGGATGATCAGCCATGATCACATTGAATGGCGGTGCTGGCTCGAAGGGCTGAATGGCCTACTCCTGCACCTTTTGTCTATTGTATATGTTGCCCAAAACTGCTCACAATATTCCAAATGGGGCCTGACCAGTGCCTTATAGAGCCTCAGCATCACATCCCTGTTTTTGTATTCTAGCCCTCCTGAAATAAATGCCAGCATCGCGCTTGCCTAAAGTTGCATGCAGTGCAGCAATACGAAGTGGCGTTGTGCTGGACTGAAGTTTAAACAAAGGTTTTTGCATGTTCCAGAGAGTGGCTGCAGTCTGCCTGTTGAATATTCTCAAGGTCGACACAAAACGCTGGAGTAACTCAGCGGGACAGGCAGGGGTCGCTGGTCGGTGTGGACTCGGTGGGACGAAGGGCCTGCTACTGCACTGTATCTCTAAACTAAACTAAACTAAACTAAATTAAACTGAACTAAATAAACTAAACTCAGTCCAATGTCCGCCATGGGGTAGTGGTGAATCGGACAGTACCCTGGCTTTTGGAAGGACCGTTCAGAAGCCTGATAATAGAGGGGAAGTTGCTGTTCCTGAGTCTGGTGGTGCGCGCTTTCAAGCTTCTGTACCTTCTGCCGGACGGGAGCGGGGAGAAGAAGGAATGACCGGCGGGTGGGGGGGGAATGTGATCGGTGGGATGGTTGTTTCAGTTCAGTTTGGTTCAGTTAATTGTCACGTGTACCGAGGTACAGTAAAAAGCCTTTGTTGCGTGCTAACCAGTCAGCGGAAAGACAATACATGATTACAATCGAGCCGTTCACAGTGTACAGATACATGATAAAGGGGATAATGTTAAGTGAAAGATGAAGCAAGTAAAGTCAGGAAGAAACCGTCCCTGAATCTGGAGGTGTGCGTTTTCACACTTCTGTACCTTTTGCCCGATGGAAGAGGAGAGAAGAGGGAGTGGCCAGGGTGTGACTGGGCCTTGATTATGCTGCTGGCCTTGCCGAGGCAGCGTGAGGTGTAGATGGAGTCAATGGAAGGGAGGTTGGTTTGTGTGCTGGTCTGGGCTGCGTCCGCAATTCGCTGCAATTTCTTGCGGTGTTGGATGGAGCTGTGATGCTTCCAGATAAAATGCTTTCTATGGTGCATCTGTAGAAGTTGGTGAGAGTTGTTCGGGACATGCCGAACGTCCTACGCCTTCTAAGGAAGTAGAGGTGTTGGTGTGCTTTGTGCAGGAAGGAACTGCAGATGCTGGTTCAAACCGAAGATAGACACATAAAAGCTGGAGTTACCCCAGAGATGCTGCCTGTCCAGCTGAGTTACTCCAGCTTTTTGTGTCTAACTTCCGTGTGCTTTCTTGGTCGTTGCTTCAATACGGATCTGTTGGGAGGTAGCATGGAGCCAAAGATAGACACAAACGTTGGAGTAACTCAGGCGGGACAGGCAGCATCTCTGGAGAGAGGGAATGGGCGATGTTTCAGGGTCAAGACCCTTCTTCAGACTGGTTAGGGATAAGGGAAACGAGAAATGTAGATGGTGATGTAGAGAGATGAGGAACCATGAATAGAAACATAGAAACATAGGAAATAGGTGCAGGAGTAGGCCATTCGGCCCTTCGAGCCTGCACCGCCATTCAATATGATCATGGCTGATCATCCAACTCAGTATCCTGTACCTGCCTTCTCTCCATACCCCCTGATCCCTTTAGCCACAAGGGCCACATCTAATTCCCTCTTAAATATAGCCAATGAACTGGCCTCAACTACCATCTGTGGCAGAGAATTCCACAGATTCACCACTATCTGTGTAAAAAATGTTTATCTCATCTCAGTCCTAAAAGATTTCCCCTTTATCCTTAAACTGTGACCCCTTGTTCTGGACTTCCCAACATCAGGAACAATCTTCCTGCATCTAGCCTGTCCAACCCCTTAAGAATTTTGTAAGTTTCTATAAGATCCCCCCTCAATCTTCTAAATTCTAGCGAGTACAAGCCAAGTCTATCCAGTCTTTCTTCATATGAAAGTCCTGACATCCCAGGAATCAGTCTGGTGAACCTTCTCTGCACTCCCTCTATGGCTATAATGTCCTTCCTCAGATTTGGAGACCAAAACTGTACGCAATACTCCAGGTGTGGTCTCACCAAGACCCTGTACAACTGCAGTAGAACCTCCCTGCTCCTATACTCAAATCCTTTTGCTATGAATGTTAACATACCATTTGCTTTCTTCACTGCCTGCTGCACCTGCATGCTTACTTTCAATGACTGGTGTACCATGACATCCAGGTCTCGTTGCATCTCCCCTTTTCCTAATCGGCCACCATTCAGGTAATAGTCTACTCTCCTGTTTTTGCCACCAAAGTGGATAACCTCACATGAAAGACACGCAAAAAATTACAGATGATAAAGGAAACAGGCCATTGTTAGTAGGGCTGTTTGTAGGGTGAAAATGAGAAGCTGGCGCGACTTGGTGGGGAAGGGATAGAGAGAGAGAGGGAATGCCGGGGCTAGCTGAGGTGAGAGAAATCAATATTCATACCACTGGGATGGAAGCTCCCCAAGCGAAATATGAGATGCTGTTCCTCCAATCTGCATTTCGCCACACTCTGACAATGGAGGAGACCTGGGACGGAAAGGTCTGCGTAGATGGCACGAATGGTCTCCTTTAGATACATAGATACATAGAAAATAGGTGCAGGAGTAGGCCATTCGGCCCTTCGAGCCTGCACCGCCATTCAATATGATCATGGCTGATCATCCAACTCAGTATCCCGTACCTGCCTTCTCTCCATACCCCCTGATCCCTTTAGCCACAAGGGCCACATCTAACTCCCTCTTAAATATAGCCAATGAACTGGCCTCAACTACCCTCTGTGGCAGAGAGTTCCAGAGATTCACCACTCTCTGTGTGAAAAAGTTTTTCCTCATCTCGGTCTTAAAGGATTTCCCCCTTATCCTTAAGCTGTGACCCCTTGTCCTGGACTTCCCCAACATCGGGAACAATCTTCCTGCATCTAGCCTGTCCAACCCCATAAGAATTTTGTACGTTTCTATAAGATCCCCTCTCAATCTCCTAAATTCTAGCGAGTATAAGCCAAGTCTATCCAGTCTTTCTTCATATGAAAGTCCTGACATCCCAGGAATCAGTCTGGTGAACCTTCTCTGCACTCCCTCTATGGCTATAATGTCCTTCCTCAGATTTGGAGACCAAAACTGTACGCAATACTCCAGGTGTGGTCTCACCAAGACCCTGTACAACTGCAGTAGAACCTCCCTGCTCCTTCGGGCTCTGTAGTAACCAGAAACAAAAACCTGAACACGTCCGCTCCAAAGGGTTGTTATTCTCACAGCGTGAGGCATGTCATTATAGCATCTATCTTCAGAGTTCTCCTGATGTGAGTGTTGCTTTACCCCGTCAAATAAAATACACAGAGACTTCGCAATTAGACATTAAACCTATTAGGCTGCAATTAAAACTCTGGCCCCGTGCCCAATACGAAAGAGTAATGCGGAGAGAGGAATTTAATCCTGAACAGCTCGCTCCCTAGTTTACTTTCACGGGGACTTGAGGAGCTTGGCAGAATTACGCTGCTGAAAGGCACATAAATATTGCTTTGCAGCTCATAATAAATTCATCATGAGCTTGTTTTGTACACACATAAAATGCACAAAATAATCACACTTCACCGTTAATTAAGTGAACAGGGGGCTGTGAAGTGATTGATTAGTTTTGCGACAGAAATCGTTCGTAATTGCCCCCCCCCCCCCTCCCCCCTCCGCCAACCCCCGATCTGCTTTCGAGAGCCTTTAGATTTTTGGCTAATAGCCCTGTCCCACTGTACGAGTTCATTCCAAGAGCTCTCCCGAGTTAAAAATAAAATCAAACTCGTGGTAAGCACGGAGAGTGAATGTAGCGGGTACGTCGGAGCTCGGGGACGTCTCTTAGCGGCTCGTAGCGCTATCGGCAGGTTCTCGGGAAGACTCGCTAACGGCAGGTAAGCACGGGGAAGACTCGTGAAGAATTTTCAACGTGTTGAAAAATGTCCACGAGAGCCCCCCCCAGTACCGACGAGCGGCCATTACCGTAAATCTCCGAGTTCGAATCAGGGCAAACTCGGGGAGAGCTCTTGGAATGAACTCGTACCGTGGGACAGGGCTTTTAGAGTCACTCACCTCGACGGAGATGCGATCATTCTCAGTGCCGCATCTCCGTGCCGCCACGCGGCCAAACAACGTGGAGCGGTGCGGCCTTTCCCGGAGACCGGCCCGGAGCTTCAATCCGCGGGCGCGGCGCGGACTTACCGTCGAGGAGTCAGGGATCCTTTTGCCGAGGATCGCCAGAAGAAGTGCCTGAGGATTTTAACACCGGGAAGCCCGCGGTCTCCGGTAAGAAGAGGCCGACTCGGGAGCTCCATGCTCCGATCCGTCCCGACGCCGGAGTTTCCATCATCCCGACGCGAGGGTTTGGACATATGACCTTCGGCAGCGGCGAACTGCCCCGAACATGGGTGAACAAAGGAGGAAGATGACTGAGCTTTATTGCCTTCCATCTCAGTGAGGAATGTGGATGCCACTGTGGTGGATGTTTATGTTAAATTTTATTTTATGTGTGTATTGTGTTCTTTTTACACAGTATGGCTGTATGGTAACTTAAATTTCACTGTACCTTAATTGAGTAAGTGACAATGAATGTAAACTTGAACTTGAACTTGAACTACATCGCCGAAACAGGCCCTTCGGCCCAACATGCCCATGCTGTCCAACATGCCCCGTCAGCCTGCGTTTGAACCATATCCCTCTAAACCAATCCTATCCATGTACCTGTCCAAATGTTTCTTAAACGCTGCGGTAGTCCCAGCCTCAACTACCTCCCCCAGCAGCTCGTACCATACACCCACCACAAATTCACAAATTTGCAAGTTATAGAAGGAGAATTAGACCATTCGGCCCATCGATTCTACTCCGCCATTCAATCATGGCTGATCCCTGTCCCATCGTCCTGCCTTCTCCCCAAAACCCTGACACCTGTTCTAATCAAGAATTTGTCTATCTCTGTCTTAAAAATATCCATAGACTTGGCCTCCGCAGCCCTCCATGGCAAAGAATTCCACAGATTCACCACCCTCTGACCAAAGGAGCTCCTCCTCGTCCTTTAATTCTGATGCTATGAGCTCTTGTGCTAGACACTCCAACTAGTGGAAACATCCTCTCCACATCCACTCTATCCAGGCCTCAAACTGCGGAGCATCCTGGACAATACAGCTCACCACCGTCCATGACACACTGGTCAACCTGAGGAGCACCTTCAGCAACAGACTGGTTCCACCAAGATGCAGCACAGAACGCCACAGGAGATCCTTCTTCCCTGTGGCTATCAAACTGTACAACTCCTCCCCCTTCTGTCGTGGGGCAGACTGACTGCCCCCCCCCCCCCACTCCCCAATCTTTGCACTCATTGCATTAATTTCAATAGACAATAGACAATAGGTGCAGGAGTAGGCCATTCGGCCCTTCGAGCCAGCACCGCCATTCAATGTGATCATTGCTGATCATCCACAATCAGTACCCCGTTCCTGCCTTCTCCCCATATCCCCTGACTCCGCTATCTTTAAGAGCCCTATCTAGCTCTCCCTTGAAAGTATCCAGAGAACCGGCCTCCACCACACTCTTAGGCGGACAATTCCACAGATTCACAACTCTCTGTGTGAAAAAGTGTTTCCTCGTCTCCGTTCTAAATGGCTTACTCCTTATTCTTAAACTGTGGCCCCTGGTTCTGGACTCCCCCAACATCGGGAACATGTTTCCTGCCTCTAGCGTGTCCAAACCCTTAATAATCTTATATGTTTCAATAAGATTCCCTCTCATCCTTCTAAATTCCAGAGTGTACAAGCCCAGCCGCTCCATTCTCTCAGCGTATGACAGTCCCGCCATCCTGGGAATTAATCTTGTAAACCTACGCTGCACTCCCTCAATAGCAAGAATTTAATTCTTCATGTATCTTGTTATGTTTATGACTGTTGGCAGATCAATTTCCCTCCTGGGATAAATAAGGTTCTTTTGTGTCATTTGTTTCGTATCGTATCGTATTTGGTGCCCAAAACTGCTCTAATACTCCAAATACGGCCTGGCCAACGCCTTATAGAGCCTCAGCATTACATCCCTGATTTTGTGTTCTAGCCTTCCTGAAATAAATGCTTGCATCGCGTTTGCCTAAAGTTGCATTTCAGTGCAGCAAAACGAAGTGACGTTGAGCTGGACTGAAGTTTAAGCAAAGGTTTTGCATGTTCCAGAGAGTGGCTGCAGTCTGCCAGTTGAGTATTCCCAAGACAGACACAAAATGTGGAGTAATGCCCCTGTCCCACTTAGGCGATTTTTTGGGCGACTACAGGCGACTAGGCTGTCGCCACATGGTGGCCGGGGTGTCGCCTGTATGGTCGTGAGTCGTCTCCTCAGTCGCCCAAAGAGTCGTAGGTCTTTTTGGTCACCGCTGGATTTTCAACATGTTCAAAAATGTTCGGCAACTGTGGGTTTGACGTCAGTGAGCGTGGCTTGTCTTCTCCTGACGTAGGTGCTGTTGTAGGTTGTCGCCGGGTGCTGACTTCAGTGAATTCCATTGGCGACTACTTACATCAGCCTACGTCAACCGGCGACAGGTACCGGCGACTGAATCGTCTTCAGTTGTCGCCGACAGGGTCGTAGCTTGTCATGGGTGGACTTAGGTTGACTTCGGTTGTCGTAGGTTGTCGCCTGTGTGGACGTCGGTTGTCGTAGGTGCGGTCGTATGTGGACGTCCTAATGGGTCGCCGGTTGTAGGTAGCTTGGTGGTAGGTTGTTGTAGGTTATCGCAGACATTGTCGTAGGGGGGGGGGGTTCCAATCGCCGGTCGTTCGACGACCTGCTACGACCGTGACTGTCGCCGGCAGCCGGCTAAAAAAATCACCTAAGTGGGACAGGCCCCTTACTCAGCGGGACTGTCTGTGGAATTCTCTGCCTCAGAGGGCGGTGGAGGCCGGTTCTCTGGATGCTTTCAAGAGAGAGCTAGATAGGGCTCTTAAAGATAGCGGAGTCAAGGGGATATGGGGAGAAGGCAGGAACGGGGTACTAATTGTGGATGATCAGCCATGATCACATTGAATGGCGGTGCTGGCTCGAAGGGCCGAATGGCCTACTCCTGCACCTATTGTCTATGGTCTATTGTCTCTGGAGAGAAGGAATGGGTGACGTTTCTGGTCGAGACCATTCTTAATTCCTCTACAAGTTGAATATTCTCTCTGCACTGGGCGAGATGTGTAGATGAAGGCTTCTTTAACTCTTGGCTGCTGTTCAAAGTCGATGTGTGCTTACAAGATTTGACTGCCTGCCACTCCTGGCTCCAAATAAATCCTCAAATTAAAATTCCGAGCCGCGTCCCTGGAGCTCTGCGTCAGAATTAGGCCATTCAGCCCCTCGAGCCTGCTGTAACAACACACTCAATCCGTGCCTCCAATGTATTCATCAGACATAGCTTCTGATCCAACGTCGCCTCAAACCAACAAGAATCCATCTATTTTCAAAGCCTCAAAGAATCGCACTCAAACATCAACAGAATGTTGGGCTTAGTTAACCAACAAATCTGTATTTCTTTGGAGTGTGGGAGGAAACAGGAGCCGCCGGAGAAAGTCCACGCAGGTCACGGGGAGAACGTACAATAGACAATAGACAATAGACAATAGGTGCAGGAGTAGGCTATTTGGCCCTTCGAGCCAGCACCGCCATTCAATGTGATCATGGCTGATCATCCCCAATCAGTACCCCGTTCCGGCCTTCTCCCCATATCCCCTGACTCCACTATCTTTAAGAGCCCTATCTAGCTCTCTCTTGAAAGCATCCAGAGAACCGGCCTCCACCGCCCTCTGAGGCAGAGAATTCCACAGACTCACCACTCTCTGTGAGAAAAAGTGTTTCCTTGTCTCCGTTCTAAATGGCTGACCCCTTATTCCTAAACTGGGGCTCCTGGTTCTGGACTCCCCCGACATCGGGAACATGTTTCCTGCCTCTAGCGTATCCAAACCCTTAACAATCTTATATGTTTCAATAAGATCACCTCTCATCCTTCTAAACTCCAGAGTGTACAAGCCCAGCCGCTCCATTCTCTCAGCATATGACAGTCCCGGCATCCCGGGAATTAACCTTGTAAAAACCTACGCTGCACTCCCTCAATAGCAAGAATGTCCTTCCCCAAATTAGGTGACCAAAACTGCACACAATACTCCAGGTGTGGGCTCACTACGGCCCTGTACAAACACCATACAGACAGCACCCGTAGTCGGGATCGAACCCAGATCTCTGGCGTTGTGAGGCAGTAGCTCTACCGCTGCGCCGCCGCTAAGTTCCTGCCTGCACGTGATTCATATCCCCCCAATTCCCAGCACATCCATGTGCCTTTTAAAAAGCTTCACAAACACCACTCTCCACCAATGCCAGTGATCATTTGATCATAAGTGATAGGAGCAGAATTAGGCCATTCGGCCCATCAAGTCCACTCCAGAATTCAATGTACAGAGTTTGTACTATATTGTACTGTGTTGTATTGTATATTGTATATTGTATTGTATTGTACATTCTTCCTGTGAGGGAGTGCAGCGTAGGTTCACCAGGTTAATTCCCGGGATGACGGGGCTGTCATATGATGAGAGAATGGAGCAGCTGGGCTTGTACACTCTGGAGTTTAGAAGGATGAGAGGGGATCTCATTGAAACATATAAGATTACTAAGGGTTTGGACACGCTGGAGGCAGGAAACATGTTCCCAAATGTTGGGAGAGTCCAGAACCAGGGGCCACAGTTTAAGAATAAGGGGTAAGCCATTTTAAACGGAGATGAGGAAAAACTTTTTCACCCAGAGAGATGTGAATCTGTGGAATTCTCTGCCTCAGAAGGCGGTGGAGGCCAATTCTCTGAATGCTTTCAAGAGATAGATAGAGCCCTTAAAGATAGCGGAGTCAAGGGATATGGGGAGAAGGCAGGAACGGGGTACTGATTGGGGATGATCAGCCATGATCACATTGAATGGTGGTGCTGGCTTGAAGGGCCGAATGGCCTACTCCTGCACCTATTGTCTATTGTCTATTGTCTTTTGTCTATTGTCCATAGACCGCGTGGATTTTCCCCAGGTGTTCCAACTTCCTCCGCACTACAAAGACGTCCAGGTTTGGAGGTTACTTGGCTTCAGTAAGTTGTAAAATACTTCCCAGTGTGTGTGTAGGATAGTGCTAGTGTACGGGGTGGTCGCTGGTCGGTGCAGACTCGGTTGACCAAAGGGCCTGTTATCTTCAAACTGAGCTAAATTTAATCGATGATATCCAGATACGGATGCTCCGGTTTCCTCCCATACTCTGAAGACACACAGCTTTATAGGTTAACTTGTTTATTGTAAAAAAAATTGTAAATTGTCAGTCGTGAAGCGAGCGGGCAAGATCATCTCTGACCCCTCTCACCCTGGCCACAAACTCTTTGAATCACTTCCCTCTGGAAGGCGACTCCGGACTGTCAAAGCTGCCACAGCCAGACATAAAAAAACAGTTTTTATCCACGAGTAGTTGCTCTACTCAACAGCCAAAAATCTGTAGCCTCCCTTTGATCTGGTATTTTGTTGGTTCACATGCTTGATCAATGGTGTTTTATCATTAATGTTTTATTATTATTAATGTTTAGTGTTTTCTGAGTCATTCGTAACTGTCACTGTATGTCATGTTGTGGGCGGAGCACCAAGGCAAATTCCTTGTATGTGAATACTTGGCCAATAAACGTACTTACTTACTTACTTACTTACTTACTTTTACTAGTGTGCAGGATAGCGTTAGTGTGTGGGGTGACAGGTGGTCGGCGTGGACTCGATGGGCCGAAGGGCCTGCTTCCTCGCTGTATCTCTCTGAAGTCTAAAGTCTGAAGTCTCAGAAGTTTTTTTGTTTTGTGTTGAAAGAACGGAACAGTGAATTTAGCAGAAATAAAAACAAATGGGAACCTGCAGCACTAACCTGGGTGGCAAATCCTTCGCTGGAGAACTAACTCTGTGATCTAATTTCTGCTGTAATTTATTCATTTTTGGGGCCTTGTATGTCTACGGTTTACAGTTCCGCTCGGAGCCGTGTTCCATTTCTGTCTAACAACAGTCAAATGTGGAGACCCGCTGTCGAACGGAACTGTATTTAGTTCTGATGAAGGGTCCCAGGGCTAAAAACGCAATTAACTGTCTCCCTTTCCACAGACGCTGCCTGACAGCAAAGTAGCCCAGCGGTAAAGTCACAGGCTTACACTCACTCCATCCTACCCCCCCCCCCCCTTCTGCAAGCAGTCCCGACCCGAAACATCACCTATCCATGTTCTCCAGAGATGGAGCGTCACAGTGGCGCAGCGGTAGAGTCGCTGCCTTACAGCGCTAGAGACCCGGGTTCGATCCTGACCACGGGTGCTGTCTGTATCGAGTTTGTACGTTCTCCCCGTGAGCTGCCTCGGTTTTCTCCGGGTGCTCCGGTTACATCTGAGGCTGTGACCTCTGGTCCTAGACTCTCCCACCAGTGGAAACATCCTCTCCACATCCACTCCATCCAAGCCTTTCACTATTCGGTAAGTTTCAATGAGGTCCCCCCCCCCCCCCCCTCATTCTTCTGAACTTCAGCCAGTACAGGCCCAGTGCCGACAAACGCTCATCGTAAGTTAACCTACTCATTCCTGGATCCTGACTACGGGGGCTATCGAATTATTCTTATAATGAGGCTCGTACAACGACGTAATCGGAGTCTGTCCTTATTTAGCAACTCTATACAGCAGCAGCCTCGTGCTGCATCCCCGGGCCCTGCTGCTAGGCCTCTCCCCGGTTACGCCCACAGCCCCACCTTCAGGCCGGATGCTGTCACTGCAGCCTGACCACTGGCAGCAGAATAAAGGCATTCCTTACTCTATTATTCCATAATACCACATCTCCCTTTCTTTGAGAACAAAGGGTGGACTACCTTTGTCTCTGCAGGTCTTAAGGGGTTTATTCTGCCCTTTTGCTGAAAGACCTGTCCCTGATCAAATAAATCAATAAATCACCAATCAAGTCTCTGCGGCTTTCTAACCTCTCTCCCACACCTGGTCCGCACAGTCTCTGTGGTGGGGCCCTCTCTGCCGGGTGATGTTGTCACTGGTGGAGCTGGCTCTGGTGTAGGTGAATCTTCTCCCACCGGTGGCTCATCAGCATCGACTACCCCACTGTTGGTCTGCAGCGGCACCAAGTGATGCCGGTTCCTCCTCAGTGTGCCCTGAGGCACCTGGACGATATAAGAGCGAGGGGTGTTGTGTGTAGATAGCACTGTGCCCTGGACTCGTGCATCGGTGATCCACACATCCTCCCCAGGTACGAGTGGCTCCAGGTTTCTCGCTCCGTGCCTCTTGTCGAAGGATCTTGCGTCGTTCCTCCTCTTCTCCCTTTCTTTGGCCCCCAGCGCGTTGTAGTCAGGCAAAACTGGATTCAGCAGGGTTGGAAGGGCAGGAACTGTAGTGCGGAGGCGGCGCCCCATCAACAGCTCGGCCGGGCTATAGCCGTTCTGTAGAGGGGTTGCTCTGTAGGCCAGCAATGCAAGATATGGGTCTGATGCCTTTGTTAGCAGGTTTTTCACGGTTTGTACAGCGCGTTCCGCCTCCCCATTGCTCTGAGGAAACTTGGGGCTGCTCGTGATGTGCACAAAGCCATACTCTGCTGCAAAGGCTTTAAAGTGGCTACCTGAGAACTGGGGCCCATTGTCACTTTTAAGAAATTCCCCAATTCCATGACGACAAAACATGGATTTCAGGTGCACCACCACATCTGTGGACCTTGTGTGTGTCAGCAGCGCAACTTCCACATACCTTGAGAAATAATCTACTACTAGTAGATAAGTCTTGTTTTTCAGCGTGAACAGGTCAGCTCCCAAGGTTTGCCAAGGCCTGTCTGGCATCTCCGTTGGCATCAGCGGCTCTTTGACGTTCCTTCTCTCTTGGATGCAGGTTCTACATTTCAGCACCATGTCATTCAGCTGGCTGCTGAGTCCTGGCGACCATACCGTCTGTTTGGCCCGGCCCCTGCACTTTGTCACCCCCAGGTGTCCCTCATGTAGTCTCTGCAGCACATCACCTTGTAAGGCTGTTGGGATGACGAGTCTCGTGCCCCGCAGCAGCAGCCCATCGTGCACAGTCAGCACTGCTCTATCAGCCCAGTAATGTCTCAGCACTCCCTGCAGTTGGCTTTTGTCGGGCCACCCGTCTGTGCAGTACTCCATCAGTGCAGAGCATGTGCTGTCTGCCTTCAGGTGCTCACGTAGGCTGCTCAGATAATCTCCACTGACAGGAATGTTGCTGATGACAGAGTCTACATAGATGTTGGTGTCCTCTAATAGGCTTATGTCTGTGTGTGCTCTTGCGGCTCTCAGAGGAGCACGAGATAAGGTGTCGGCTGTCCACAGGCTTTTGCCAGGGACATGATTGACTGTATAGTTGTACCTCATGAGTCTCATCCTAAATCTTTGGATTCTTGGTGGGAGGTCATCCAAAGCTTTCCTTCCCAGCAGACTCACCAACGGCTTATGGTCAGTTTCCAGCTCGAATGGTCTTCCCAGGATGAAACAGCTGAACCTTTCACATGCCCACGTTGCAGCCAATGCCTCCTTCTCTACTTGAGCATAGCGCTGCTCTGTTGGCGTCATTGACCTGGACGCATATGCCACAGGTGACCACATGGCATCGCTCTTCTGCAGCAGGACTGCCCCCAGGCCAAAGGAAGAAGCATCAGCAGAGATCTTTAAAGCACTGTTTGGGTTGTATAATGTGAGCACTGGTGTGGATGACAGCTCTGTTTTTAACTGATCAAAGGCGGCCTGCTGCTCTGTCCCCCAGTACCAGTGGTTCTTCTTGGACAGCAGGTCTCGTAGCACTTTGTCTTTTTCAGCCAGGTTAGGCAAGAAGCGGCCCAGCTGATTGACCATGCCCAGAAAACTCCTGAGTTCGCTGACATTTTTGGGTGCATCCATCTCTTGTACTGCTCTCGTCTTCTCTGGATCTGGCTTCACTCCATCTGCTGAAATCACATGACCCAGGAATCTGACTGTGTGGCGTGTGAGCTCACATTTGTCCATGTTGAGCGTAATGCCGGCCTTTTGTGCCTTCTTTAGCACCGCATGTAGCCGCACATCATGCTCCTCCTGCGTCTGTCCCCAGACCAGGATGTCGTCCATGTGACACAGTACCCCCTCCAGGCCACCGGTCACTTCTGTCACCATCATCCTTTGAAAGTGCTCGGGGGCTGATGCTATGCCAAAGGGTAGACGGTTAAAATAGTAGCGCCCATAAGGCGTGATGAAGGTGGTGTATTTGGCAGACTCTTTTGTCAATGGTACTTGCCAAAAGCCCATGTTGGCATCTAATTTGCTGAAGACTGTTGCGCCAGCTAGCATGCCCAGAGTGTGCTCGACAGAAGGCAGGATAAACTTTTCTCTGCATACTGATTCATTCATCATTGTGAAATCCACACAAATGCGAACATCACCTGCTTTTTTCGGCACCACCACCATCCCGGCACACCAATCAGTCGGCTCCTCAATCTTGGTGATTACGCCCATCTTCTCCATACGGTCTATCTCCTCCTTCACTTTTCCCATAAGCGGCAGAGGGACTCTGCGTGGTGTGTGGAGAGAGAAGGGCACAGCCTCTGGCTTTAATTTAATTGAGTATGGCCTCAGAACAAGACCCAAGCCGCTACACAGCTTCGGATATTGTTGTTTCATTGATTCCATGGTGATGCTGTCAACCCTGCACACAAGCTGAAGCTGTTCTATGGCAGGCCTTCCCAACAGTGCAGTGTGCAGGTCTTTTACTACATAAATGTTCTCTATGGCTGTCTTTTTGCCTCTGCGCAGTGTTTCTCTGGCTACACCTAGGACAGAGAGTGCATTGCCCCCTGGCCCAAACAACGGGCGTGTCGGCACTGCCAGGCGCTTCACATCATGCCCCCCTGTAATGTCATGGTACACCTCGGCTGGCATGGCGGTGACATCAGCACCAGTGTCTATTTTAAAGCACACTTTTTTTTGTCTCACTTGTAGCTGCACCGTCCACGGGTCTTTTCCAGCATCCACGGCTCCCAGGAAAAAGCTCTCTTCTTCCTCTGTAGTGACAGCATTCAGAGATTTTGCACTGTTTCTGCACACTTTGCCATAATGTCCCTTTTTGCCACAGTTGTGACACACAGCATCTTTAGCAGGGCATTCCCATTTTCCATGCGAGGGCATTTTTCCACATCTATAACAGGCCTTTGAACCTGGCTGTGGCCGTATATTAAGTTTATTTTTGCCTGGTGTTTGTGCTTGTGGCTGAGGCTTTGAGGGAAATTTGGGTTTTCTGTAGCTTTTAGCATGCACAGCATCAACATTTGAGCACTTGCTAGCACCGCCATTTTCTCCTCTTAAGTCAGACCGCTGTCGTCTAACTTCTTCAGACTGCCTTGTCTTTGTTATCGCAGTTCCAAGGGTTAGGTCTCTGTCTAGCTGTAGCTTTTCTGACAATGAGACGTTTCTCAGTCCGACCACTAACCTGTCGCGGATCAGCTCGTTCTGTAACTGTCCATAGTTGCAGTGTTCAGCTAATCCGTATAGAGCAGTGATGAAGGAATCCACCGTTTCTTCTGGCAGTTGCACACGCTGATTGAACTTGGCTCTTTCGTAGATTACATTCTTTTTAGGCACAAAAAATGCATCAAAGCCAGCCTTAACATCCGTGTACACCTTCCTCTCATCTGCAGTTAGCGTTAGCCCCTTTAGCACATCTTCGGCTTCATCACCCATGCAGTACACTAACGTGTTCACCTGGTTTTCTTCCGACGTTGCGTTTAAGTTGCTTGCAAGCCGAAAGCGGTCGAATCTCCTGATCCAACGCTCCCATTCTTGAGGCTTGGTAAAATCGAATGGCTCTGGAGGTTGTATTGTGAACGTAGCAGTTGGTGTAGGTTGCGCCATATCTGCCAGCTCATCTCACCTTTCTCCGCCAAAACGATACACTTTCCTCTTCTTCCTTTTTTTTTTTTTCGCTTACAAGTATCCCGTTTCTGACACCATATCGAATTATTCTTATAATGAGGCTCGTACAACGACGTAATCGGAGTCTGTCTTTATTTAGCAACTCACTACAGCAGCAGCCTCGTGCTGCATCCCCGGGCCCTGCTGCTAGGCCTCCCTCCGGTTACGCCCACAGCCCCACCTTCAGGCCGGATGCCGTCACTGCAGCCTGACCACTGGCAGCAGAATAAAGGCATTCCTTACTCTATTATTCCATAATACCACAGGGGCTGTCTGTACGGAGTTTGCACGTTCTCCCCGTGACCTGCGTGGGTTTTCTCCGGGTGCTCCGGTTTCCTCCCGCACGCCAAAGACCGTACGGGTTTGTAGGTTAATTGGCTTCGGTAAAAATTGTAAATTGTCCCCAGTGTGTGTGGGATAGTGCTAGTGTACGGGGTGATCACTAGTCGGTGGGCCAATGGGACGGTTTCCGCACTGTATCTCTAAAGTCTGAAGTCCAAAGACCTGCAGAATATTTCCAGTATTTTTACTGTTTATCATTTCAGTTTTCCAGTATCTCATGATTTTCATTCACTACTTTTATCTCCCATTCTGCTACTTGAGCTGGTGGTGTTAAATGCTGCTTTCTGCTTCATATTCCATGCAAAAGTATAGGTTTATGTGGGGCGGCACGGTGGCTCAGCGGTAGAGTTGCTGCCTCACAGCGCCAGAAACCCGGGTCCGAACCTGACTACCGGCGCTGTCTGTACGGAGTTTGCACGTTCTCCCCGTGACCTGCGTGGGTTTTCTCCGGGTGCTCCGGTTTCCACCCACACTCCAAAGACGTACAGGTTTGTACGTTAACTGGCTTGGCTGTAAATGGAAAGTTGTCCCGAGTATGTGTGGGATAGTGTTCGTGTGTGCGGGGATCGCTGGTCGGTGCAGACTCGGTGGGCCGAAGGGCCTGTTTCCACGCTGTATCTTTAAAACTAAAACTAGAACTAAATGCAATATCATTGAAAGATAGTAATACAAATTTCTCAATTGCACCCTCGTAAACCTTTACATGCTGTTATAAAATGATGCAAAGCACTGGAGTAACTCAGAGGGTCGGCCAGCATCTCTGGAGTACATGGTTTGGTAACCTCCCTTCCATTGACTCCATCTACACCTCACGCTGCCTCGTCAAGGCCGGCAGCATCATCAATGACCAGTCGCACCCTAGCCACTCCTTCTTCTCCCCCTCTCCCATCAGGAAAGAGGTACAGAAGTGTGAAAACGCACACCTCTAGATTCAGGGACAGTTTCTTCCCAGCTGTTATCAGGCAACTGAACCGTCCTCTCAACACCTAGAGAGTGGTCCTCCCTCATCGGAGACCTTTCAACTAACTTTAATCGGACGTTATCTTTGCACTAAATGTTGTATCCTTTATCCTTTACCTGTGGACAGTGGACGCCTTGATTGTAAGCATGTATACTCCATTCTTTGACTGGATAGCATGCAAACAAACGCCTTTCACCCTACCTCGGTACACATGACAATCATAAACCAAACTGATCCACTAACTTACCTGCAGTTATTTTGTCCTTAGACGGACACAAAATGCTGGAGTAACTCAGCAGGACAGGCAACGTCTCTGGAGAGAAGGAAAGGGTGACGTTTCGGGTCGAGACCCTTCATTTTTTTCTTTTTCTCACAGAGAGTGGTGAGTCTGTGGAGGGCGGTGGAGGCCGGTTCACTGGATACTTTCAAGAGAGAGCTCTTAAAAATAGCGGAGTCAGGGGATATGGGGAGAAGGCAGGAACGGGGTACTGATTGGGGATGATCAGCCACGATCACATCGAATGGCGGTGCTGGCTCGAAGGGCCGAATGGCCTACTCCTGCACCTATTGTCTATTGTCTATTGTCTATTTGTCCTTGGTAGTTTGAATACATCTGTTAAAACATTCCTCAAAAGGTAGACAGCGCCTGTTTATTGCTACAGTGCACAAGGTTTGTTCACCAGCGGGGAATATTGGTGTGATGGAAAGAAATTGATATTAAAATAGCTAGTCGAGCGAGTTTATTCTCAGCTTGAAATGAGAACAAATCATTGAGCTATTCGTCTGTTGAATCCTGCTTAAGGTGGTCAACTGGCACCGATAATTTTAACAAGGGGCGTCACGGTGGCCCAGCGGTAGAGTTGCTGCCTCCCAGCACCAGAGACCCGGGTTTGATCCTGACCACGGGTGCTGTCTGTACGGAGTTTGTACGTTCTCCCCGTGACCTGCGTGGGTTTTCCCCGCGATCTCCGGTTTTCCTCCCACACTCCGAAGACGTTCAGGTTTCTAGGTTAATTGCCTTCTGTAAAATTGTAAAATTGTCCCTAATGCGCAGGATAATGCTAGTGTACGGGGATCGCTGGTCGGCACGGTCTCGGTGGGCCGAAGGGCCTGTTTCCGGGGCTGTATCTCTAAAAGTCTAAAGCCTAAACAAGAACGACCTGTATCCTCACGGTGTAAGTCAGTATCTTTCCCCTGACTCTCAGCCTGAAGAAGGGTCTCGACCCGAAACGTCATCCATTCCTTCTCTCCGGAGATGCTGCCTGACCCGCTGAGTTACTCCAGCTTTTTATGTCTATCTTCAGTTTATCCCAGCATCTGCCATTCTTCACCACACATTCACACCTCATTTGTTTGGGTAGTGGCGCTCATACTGAGACGGTGTTGTGGGTTGGTATTCTAACTCTCAGTTGAGACCTGACCTGTTCTGTTCGACATCACCGGATAGCTTTTATTTCAAGAGGGCTTGCGTATATTTTTAAAGAGGGCTAGAGTACAAAAACAGGGATGTCATGCTGAGGCTCTATAACACGCTGGGCAGGCCGCATTTGGAGTATTGTGAGCAATTCTGGACCCTCAGATCTGAGGAAGGATGTGCTGGCTCTGGAGGGGGGGGTCCAGAGGAGGTTTACGAGAATGATCCCAGGAATGAGTGGGTTAACCTATGATGAGTGTGTTAAAGAAGGAACTGCAGATGGTGGAAAATCGAAAGTACACAAAAATGCTGGAGAAACTCAGCGGGTGCAGCAGCATCTATGGAGCGAAGGAAATAGGCAACGTTTCGGGCCGAAACCCTTCTTCAGACTGATAGGGGGTGGGGAGAAGAAAGGAAAAAGGGAAAAAAGGCGGAGGAGGAGCCCGAGGGCTGGGGGATGGGAGGAGACAACCAGAGGGCTGATGAAGGGGAGGGGACAGCAAGGGCTAGTAGAGTTGGGAGAATTCAATGTTCATGCCCCCAGGATGTAGACTGCCCAAGTATGAGGTGCATTTCCTCCAATTTCCGGTGTTGCTCGCTGTGGCCATGGAGGAGACCCAGGACAGAGAGGTCAGATACGGAATGGGAGGGGGAGTTGAAGTGCTGAGCCACCGGGAGGTCAGGTTGGTTATTGCGGACCGACCGGAGGTGTTCGGCGAATGATCGCCAAGCCTCCGCTTGGTCTCACCGATGTAGATCAGCTGGCATCTAGAGCAGCGGATGCAATAGATGAGGTTGGAGGAGATGCAGGTGAACCTCTGTCGCACCTGGAACGACTGCTTGGGTCCTTGAATGGAATCGAGGGGGGAGGTGAAGGGACAAGTGTTGCATCTCTTGCGGTTGCAAGGGAAAGTACCCGGGGAGGGGGTGGTACGGGAGGGAAGGGAAGAATTGACAAGGGAGCTATGGAGGGAGTGGTCTTTGCGGAAGGCAGACATGGGGGGAGATGGGAAGATGTGGCGAGTGGTGGGGTCACGTTGGAGGTGGCGAAACTGACGGAGGATCACTTGTTGTATGTGACGGCTGGTGGGGTGAAAGGTGAGGACTAGGGGGACTCTGCCCTTGTTGTGAGTGGGGGGATGGGGAGAGAGAGCAGTGTAGCGGGGTATGGCAGAGACCCTGGTGCGAGCCTCATCTATGGTGGAGGAGGGGAACCTATGATGAGTGTTTGACGGCACTGGGCCTGTACTCGCGGGAGTTTAGAAGAATGAGGGAGGAACCTCATTAAAACTTACCGAACAGCGAAAGGCTTGGATAGAGGGGATGTAGAGAGGATGTTTCCACTAGTGGGAGAGTCTAGCACTAGAGGTCATAGCCTCAGATTTAAAGGACGTTCCTTTATGAAGGAGACGAGGAGGAATTTCTTTATTCACAGGGTGGTGAATCTGTGGAATTCATTGCCACTGATGGCTGTGGAGGCCAAGTCAGTGGATATTTTTAAGGCGGAGATGAATAGATTCTTGATTAGTACGGGTGTCAGGGGTTATGGGGAGAAGGCAGGAGTATGGGGTTAGGGGGGAAAGATAGAACAGCCATGATTGAGTGCGCGGGGTATTGATGGGGCGAATGGCCTAATTCTGCTCCTATTACTTATGACCATCTGACCTTAAGAAAACAAAAAGATGCTTTGATATTCACCAAAGTCTGCTTGCTCCGTCCCTCTTATCACAATGAAATGCATGGCCCGAAGCTCCCTCGCTTAAAGGAAAGGTCAAAGTGGTCGCATGAGACTCAATGGTGTGTGACTGCAATAAGGACACCAATTACAATCTAAAATAATCACACACATGCTGTGTAAATGGAGCCGGAACTGAAGGTGAATCGCTTGGGAAAATCCCACCAGAGAACTGACGGAAGAAATAGATTTTTTTTTACAATCTTAAAAATCCAACTAGAGTCATTGTATAATCGTAAAATGTCCATAGTGTGTGTAGGATAATGTTAACGTGCGGGGATCGCCGGTCAGCACGGACTCGGTGGGCCGAAGGGCCCCGCTTCCGTGCTGTATCTCTAAACTAAACTAAACTAAGATAGTCCGAGTGTTTAAGAAAGAACTGCAGATGCTGGAAAAATCGACGGTAGACAAAAATGCTGGAGAGACTCAGCGGGCGAGGCAGCATCTATGGAGCGAAGGAATAGGCGACGTTTCGGGTCGAGACCCTTCTTCAGACTGATGTGTGGGTGGGGGGGGGGGGCCGGTAAGAAGAAAGGAAGAGGCTGAGACAGTGGGTTGTGGGAGAGCTGGGGAGGGGAGGGGAGGGGAAGGAGGGAGAAAGCAGGGACTACCTGAAATTGGAGACGTCAATGTTCATACCGCTGGGGTGTAAACTACCCAAGCAAAATATGAAGAGCTGTTCCTCCAATTTGCTGTGGGCTTCACTCTGGCCATGGAGGAGGCCCAGGACAGAAAGGTCGGTTTTGGAATAGGAGGGGGAGTTGAAGTGCTGGGCCACCGGGAGATCAGGTTGGTTATAGAGAAACGAGCGGAGGTGTTGGGCGAAGCGATCGCCAAGCCTACGCTTGGTCTCACCGATGCAGAGCAGTTGACACCAAGAACAGCGGATGCAATAGATGAGGTTGGAGATGCAGGTGAACCTCTGCCTCACCTGGAAAGACTGCTTGGGTCCTTGGATGAAGGATCACCAATGAGGTAGATAGTAGTTCAGGACAGCTCTCTAATTATGGTAGGATAGTTCAGTTGCCTGATAACTGCTGAAAATAATATGACATGGGTCAAATCTTTTTGTTAGGGTCATAGAGACATAGAGTGATACAGCGTGGAAACAGGCCCTTCCACCCAACTTGCCCACACCAGCCAACATTTCCCATCTACACTAGTCCCACCTGCCTGCGTTTGGCCCATATCCCTCTAAACCTGCCCTATCCATGTACCTGTCTCATTATTTCTTAAAATGTTGGGATAGTCCCTGCCTCAACTACCTCCTCTGGCAGCTTGTTCCATACACCCACCAATCTTTGTGTGAAAAAGTTACCCCTCAGATTCCTATTAAATATTTTCCCCTTCATTTTAAACCCACAGTATGTCTTCTGGTCCTCGATTCCCCTGCACTGGGCAAGAGACTTTGTGCGTCTACCCAATCTATTCCTCAACAGAGAAACTTAGAAAACATAGAAAATAGGTATAGTAGGCCATTCGGCCCTTCGAGACAGCACCACCATTCAATATGATGCTGGCTGATCATCCAAGATCAGTACCTCATTCCCAATGTTTCCCCCATATTATCCCTTGATTCCCTTAGCCCTAAGAGTTAAATCTAACTCTTTCTTGAAAACTGCCATTAATTTGGGCTTCTATTGTCTATTGTCATAAGCGATATGAGTAGAAGTAGGCCATTCGGCTTATCAAGTCCACTCCGCCATTCAATCATGGCTAATCTATCTCTCCCTCCTAACCCCATTCTCCTGTCTTCTCCCGTACTAATTAAGAACATCTTCACTAATTAAGATCTCCTGTTTCCTCCCCCCCCCCCCCCTCCAAAGAAGTACAGGTTTGTGGGTTAATTGACTTGGTATAAATGTAAAATGTCCCTTGTGTGTGTAGGATAGTGTTAAACCCCTGTCCCACTGTACGAGTTCATTCCAAGAGCTCTCCCGAGTTTGCCCTGATTCGAACTCAGAGATTTACGGTAATGGCCACTCGTCGGTACTCGGGGCTCTCGTGGACATTTTTCAACATGTTGAAAAATCTTCACGAGTCTTCCCGTGCTTACCTGCCGTTCGCGGGTCTTCCCGAGTACCTGCCGTTAGCGTTACGAGCCGCTAAGAGACGTCCCCGAGCTCCGACGTACCCGCTACGTTCATTCTCCGTGCTTACCCCGAGTTTGATTTTTTTCAAACTCGGGAGAGCTCTTGGAATGAACTCGTACCGTGGTACAGGGCCATTAGTGTGCGGGGATCGCTGGTCGGCGCGGACTCGGTGGGCCTGTTTCCGCGCTATTTCTCTAAACTAATCTAAACACAGCACCCAAGGTCAGGATCGAACCTGGGTCTCTGGCGCCGCGAAGTGTGACAATGACGGAGGCTCCTGGCCTTTGAGCTTCAAGGGTGGCGGAAGAGTTAAGGTTCAAGAATGTCTTTCATCTAATCCGAAACCCACAGTCATCGGCAACGTGATACTTAAGTCACATCCATAAACATTTTTATGGATCCATTTGCAGCCAGGCTCTTGAAAGAGATACCCCTTTAATGTCGAACTGTTGCTACCCAGTTAAAGTGCATTGTAACAAAGTTATTGCCAGGCAAGTGGGACAGGCAGAAGACTGAGATTCACTAATTAAAAAAACAGCATAGGGATTAACACTGAACGCGATACCAAGCGATGGAACAAAACAGCGGCTGATTTATCTCCTGAGAGGTAGGATAATGTTCTACCAGTGTTTTTATTCATAAACCTGTCACCCTGTGGCAAGATACTTCTTCCACCTGTCCCTGAAGTCTTGACAAGCGCTTAAAGTTTAACGGTTTAATCAGTCTCTTTATTAGAGAGATGGAATGTTTGTCCCAGATGCTGTGTAACAGCATCAGCATCTACTGTATCAGCCTAGGCAGATCGACCGGTCAGGTTGAGGAGCCAAGAATGGGGGAGGGGGGGGTTGGGGGGGTGGGGGGGGGGGTCCTCATTCAAAAGTTACAGGAGTAGAATTAGGCCATTCGGCCGATTTAGTCCACTCCGCCATTCAATCGTGGCTGATCTCTGCCTCCTAATCCCATTTTCCTGCCTTCTCCCCAACAAGTTCGCAAGTTATAGGCAGGCCCATTGATTAGGACTGAAATTAGTAAAAAAAATAATTCACCCAGAAGGTTGTGAATCTGTGGAATTTTTCTGCCACAGAAGGCCGTGGAGGCCGATTCACTGGAGGTTTTCATGATACAATGATACAATGATACAATTTATTTGTTGTCATTTGAACCTAAGTTCAAACGGAATTTGGTTTCTGCAGTCATACAAACAAGTAAAAAGAACCAAGACACAACACAATTTACACAAACATCCATCACAGTGAATCTCCTCCTCGCTGTGATGGAAGGCAAAGTCTTGTCTCTTCCCTGCACTCCCCATTCTCCCCCCGGCTTTGAGAGAGTTAAATTTAGCTCTTCAGGCTAAAGGAATCAGGGGATATGGGGAGAAAGCGGGAACGGGGGTACTGATTGTGGATGATCAGCCATGATCGTATTGAATGGCGGTGCTGGCTCGAAGGGCCGAATGGCTTACTCCTGCACCTATTTTTCTATGTTCCTATGTTGCAAAGCAGAGCCACAACAGCCCCCCCCCCCTGACCATCTCTCCATGGTCCTATTGCACTCTGTACTCTCCGCCTGTACGTAGGAGGAAACAGCGCAGCCAGAATGCCTGAATTTCCCCTAAAATGCACGAGGGATGGAATGATCGACGTTGCAGATGATGGCGGAGCAGTGGTTGACAGTGTCGGGTCCTCTGGTGCTGGGCAGATAGTTCGTAAGTCACAAGCTCGTAATTGATATGAAACTCACTGAATAGTGGGAGTCCAGGATAGAGGGGATGTGGAGAGAATGTTTCCACTAGTGGGAGAGTCTAGGACCAGAGGCCAAAACCTCAGAATTAAAGGACGTTCCTTTGGAAAGGAGAGGAGGACGAATTTCATTAATCAGAGGGTGGTGAATCTGTGGAATTCTTTGCCACAGAAGGCTGTGGAGGCCAAGTCAGTGGATATTTTTAAGGCAGAGATAGATGGATACTTGATTAGTACGGGTGTCGGGGGTTATGGGGAGAAGGCAGGAGAATGGGGTGAGGAGGGGGAGATCGATCAGCCATGATTGGATGGTGGGGTGGACTTGATGGGCTGCATGGCCTAATTCTGCTCCTATCACTTATGACCTCATGACCTGATGAATTACTGCGTTCAATCACAATGCATGTTCTGGAAATTCATAAATGGATTTATCATCGCTGTCCGTTCACTTAATGTTAGGGATCCCAAGGGATGGCAGGGGGTGGATGAGGCTCTTGTTGCATTTATAGAGTTATAGAGTGATACAGTGTGGAAATAGACCCTTCAGCCCACCTTGCCCACACCGGCCAACATCTCCTAGCTACACTAGTCCCACCTGCCTGCGCTTGGTCCATATCCCTCCAAACCTGTCCTATCCATGTACCTGTCTAACTGTTTCTTAAATGGTGTGATAGTCCCTGCCTCAACTACCTCCTCTGGAAGCTCATTCCATACACCCACCACCCTTTGTGTGAAAAAGTTACCCCTCAGATGCTTATTAAATGTTTCCCCCATCACCTTAAACCTATGACCTCTGGTCCTCGATTTCCCTACTCTGGGCAAGAGACTTTGTGCGTCTACCCGAGCTATTCCTCTCATGATTTTGTAAACCTCTATAAGATCACCCCTCAACCTCCTGCGCTCCAAGGAATAGAGTCCCAGCCTACTCCCAGTAGCGCAGACCCCGGAGTCCTGGAAACATCCTCATAAATCTTCTCTGAACTATTCCCAATGACGACATTTTTCCTATAGTAGGGACACTCCAACTGGATAGGGGTATTCGGGAAGTCTCCTGAATCAGAGTCTATCTGATGGGTTTATGTCAAGGGTCCAGACTGTGCAATTGTCATGTGCAGTGGAAATGGAACAATTAAGCAAATTTGTGAGTAATTTATTGTGCTTTTGTATGCAATTTATTCTATGTAATGTCTTGTCTTTTATCTGGACCTTGAGTCTGTAATAAAAAGGTAATGATAATAACAATAATAATAAAAGCAATAACATAATAATAACAATAATACTAACACTACTACTAATAATAATAATACTACTACTACTACTAATAATAATAATACTACTACTACTACTACTACTAATAATAATACTACTACTACTACTACTAATAATAATAATACTACTACTACTACTAATAATAATAATACTACTACTACTACGACTAATAATAATAATACTACTAATAATACTACTAATAATAATAATACTACTACTACTACTAATAATAATAATACTACTACTACTACTAATAATAATAATACTACTACTACTACTACTAATAATAATACTACTACTACTACTACGACTAATAATAATAATACTACTAATAATACTACTAATAATAATAATACTACTACTACTACTACTAATAATAATAATAATAATACTACTAATAATAATACTACTACTAATAATAATAATAATAATAATAATAATACTAATAATAATAATAATACTACTACTACTACTAATAATAATACTACTACTACTAATAATAATAATACTACTACTAATACTACTAATAATAATAATAATAATACTACTAATACTACTACTACTACTAATAATAATAATAATAATAATAATAATACTAATAATAATAATACTACTACTACTACTAATAATAATAATACTACTACTACTAATAATAATAATAATACTACTACTACTAATAATAATAATACTACTACTACTACTACTAATAATACTAATACTAATAATAATAATAATAATACTACTACTACTACTAATAATAATACTACTACTACTACTACTAATAATACTAATACTACTACTACTACTAATAATAATAATACTAATAATAATACTACTAATAATAATAATACTACTACTACTACTACTAATAATACTACTACTACTAATAATAATAATACTACTAATACTACTACTACTACTACTAATAATACTACTACTACTACTACTACTAATAATAATAATAATACTACTACTAATAATACTACTACTACTACTACTAATAATAATAATACTACTACTACTACTACTACTACTACTACTACTACTACTACTACTACTATTAATAATAATAATAATTAGAGCCAGGATGTTTAGGCACTAAAAAACTCTGAAATAGGCAGACCAAAAGGCATAATAAAATTACAAAAAAGGCACGAAAAGGCATATATTGACAACAAAAAAAGCATAAAACGGCATGTATTTCGACCACCAAAATATGGTTACAAATGATAATAAAAAGGTATCCTACATTAAATGACCTAAGTTGCCTGGTTGCACATAACCACTAGCATTTTTATCTGGTGTTAAACTATGCCGTCTGTCAGACAGAATATGCTTCAGTTGCGAAAAACTTCTGTCAACCTCAGCTGAGGTCACTGGTGCATACCCGAAACAAGCTACAGACTCTATATTCATGTCGATATGTTGTGCATTACAACTACCTTTGAGAACTTTAGCTATGTTTTGTATTTCTTCAAGATCTTTGTGAGCTATAATCACTCTCTCACATTTTCTTTGTATGTCCATACCTACATCGCCAGGAACTTAACGAATATCGTCAGCTACTTTATTGAAAACCTGCAAGTTATTCACTAATGTTTTGCCACGTTTCTCAAGGGAAGTGATAGCTTGTGGGAAGTTTGCAAAATTGGCAGCAATAAACACAAGATCGCGGTGGAGGGACTTTTTCTCATGATTTCACTGACGGTCCTGATGCAGCAGATTCGTATTCTTCAAAATAGTTGACAATTTATTTTATCTTTTCAAAATTTGCAGCATGGTTGAGCACAGCATAGAGCTACGCACCCCACCTAGTCAAAACGGGCTGAGGAGGTAGTGGAATCTCGGGTGTCGTTTCCTTGAAGAACTGCACACCTGACGGTGCTTTGAGGAAGATTTTCTTGAAATTGGAAACTAGGCGATCGATATTTGGGAACAAGCTCCGTATGTGCTTGGCAATTCAATGAAGTCCTTGAGCTAAGCATGTCAAATGCAACATTTTGGGGAATAAAACTTTAAGAGCACAAGCAGCTTTTTTCATGTACGGAGCTGCATCAGTTGCAAACAGAAGAACATTCTTGTGTTTTATACCTTCTGGCTAAAGTACTACAAGTGAAGATGTAAACAACTGAGCAATAGTTGAGCTGTTTGACTTCACTACATCCGATGTCAACAAATACTCCTTTGATGGTTGATCTGCCTCCAGCGTACCGATGACCACATTGGCAACATATCTCCCCACAGCATCGGTTGGCTCATCTATTGAGATCCATATTTTGGTGCGTGCAATTTCATCTCTAATTTTCTGCACAACAATGTTGAAGTTGCTGTCAACATAATTTTTCCGTAATGATGACTCGCTTGGTATAGAAACATAGAAACATAGAAAAATAGGTGCAGGAGTAGGCCATTCGGCCCTTCGAGCCTTCAATATGATCATGGCTGATCATCCAACTCAGTATCCTGTACCTGCTTTCTCTCCATACCCCCTGATCCCTTTAGCCACAAGGGCCACATCTAACTCCCTCTAAAATATAGCCAATGAACTGGCCTCAACTGCATTCTGTGGCATAGAATTCCAGAGATTCACCACTCTCTGTGTGAAAAATGTTTTTCTCATCTCAGTCCTAAAAGATTTCCCCTTTATCCTTAAACTGTGACCCCTAGTTCTAGACTTCCCCAACATCGGGAACAATCTTCCTGCATCTAGCCTGTCCAACCACTTAAGAATTTTGTACGTTTCTATAAGATCCCCCCTCAATCTTCTAAATTCTAGCGAGTACAAGCCGAGTCTATCCAGTCTTTCTTCATATGAAAGTCCTGACATCCCAGGAATCAGTCTGGTGAACCTTCTCTGTACTCCCTCTATGGCAAGAATGTCCTTCCTCAGATTAGGAGACCAAAACTGTACACAATACTCCAGGTGTGGTCTCACCAAGACCCTGTACAACTGCAGTAGAACCTCCCTGCTCCTATACTCAAATCCTTTTGCTATGAATGCTAAGATACCATTCACTTTCTTCACTGCCTGCTGCACCTGCATGCCTACTTTCAATGACTGGTGTACCATGACACCCAGATCTCGTTGCATCTCCCCTTTTCCTAATCGGCCACCATTCAGGTAATAGTTTACTTTCCTGTTTTTGCCACCAGTGGATAACCTCACATTTATCCACATTATACTGCATCTGCCATGCATTTGCCCACTCACCCAGCCTATCCAAGTCATCTTGCAGCCTCCTAGCACCCTCCTCACAGCTAATACTGCCCCCCAGCTTCGTGTCATCCGCAAACTTGGAGATGTTGCATTCAATTCCCTCGTCCAAATCATTAATATATATTGTAAATAGCTGGGGTCCCAGCACTGAGCCTTGCGGTACCCCACTAGTCACTGCCTGCCATTCTGAAAAGGACCAGTTTACTCCTACTCTTTGCTTCCTGTCTGCCAGCCAGTTCTCTATCCACATCAATACTGAACCCCCAATACCGTATGCTTTAAGTTTGTATATTAATCTCATGTGGGACCTTGTCGAAAGCCTTCTGAAAGTCCAGATATAACACATCCACTGGTTCTCCCTTATCCACTCTACTAGTTACATGATTTGCCTTTCATAAATCCATGCTGACTCTGTCCAATGATTTCGCCATTTTCCAAATGTGCTGCCATCCCATCTTTTATAACTAACTCTAGCACTAACCGATGTAATTCCCCGTTTTCTCTCTCCCTCCCTTTTTAAAAAGTGGGGTTACATTAGCTACCCTCCAATCCTCAGGAATTACTCCAGAATCTAAAGAGTTTTGAAAAATTATCACTAATGCATCCACTATTTCTGGGGCTACTTCCTTAAGTACTCTGGGATGCAGCCTATCTGGCCCTGGGGATTTATCGGCCTTTAATCCATTCAATTTACCTAACACCACTTCCCGGCTAACCTGGATTTCACTCAGTTCCTCCATCTCATTTGACCCCCGGTCCCCTGCTATTTCCGGCAGATTAATTTAGTCTTCCTTAGTGAAGACAGAACCAAAGTAGTTATTCAATTGGTCTGCCATGTCCTTGTTCCCCATGATCAATTCACCTGTTTCTGACTGCAAGGGACAGAAACTAACTAACTTTAACTAATCTTTTTCTCTTCACATATCTATAAAACATTTGCAGTCAGTTTTTATGTTTCCTGCCAGTTTTCTTTCATAATCTATTTTCCCTTTCCTAATTAAACCCTTTGTCCTCCTCTGCTGGACTCTGAATTTCTCCCAGTCCTCTGGTAGGCTGCTTTTTCTGGCTAATTTGTATGCTTCATCTTTTGTTTTGATACTATCCCTGTTTTCCCTTGTTATCCACGGATGCACTACCTTCCCTGATTTATTCTTTTGCCAAACTAGGATGAACAATTGTTGTAGTTCATCCATGCAGCCTTTAAATGCCTTCCATTGCTTATCCACCGTCAATCCTTTAAGATTCAATTGCCAGTCTATCTTGGCCAATTCACGTCTCATACCCTCAAAGTTACCTTTCTTTAAGTTCAGAACCCTTGTTTCTGAATTAATTATAACACTCTCCATCCTAATGAAGAACAAACCATATTATGGTCACTCTTGCCCTCTGTGTATGTTCCTCTGTGTATTTCTCTATAAAACCACTGAGATATTTGTTTTCCAATTCCACAGTGCAATTCCAGCATCAATGAATGCCTTGCACAGATACTCAAAAACTCAGATTTGCATCTGGAGCCAGCAGTAAATGTTGTAAGGAGACAAGCTTGGGTATTTCGCTTGGTTGGTCTACACCCCAGCAGTATCAACATTGACTTCTCTAATTTTAGATAGCCCTTGTCTTCTCCCTCCTCCCCCTTCCCCTCCCCCTCCCCAGCTCTCTTTCTGGTCCTACTGTCTCCGCCTCTTCCTTTCTTTTTCCCACCGCCCCCAATCAGTCTCCCCCCCCCCCAAGAAGGGTCTCGACTCGAAATGTCGCCTATTCCTTCTCTCCCTAGATGCTACCTCATCCGCTGAGTTACTCCAGCATTTTTTGTCTACCTTCGAATTTTCCAGCATCTGCAATTCTTTCTTAAATAGATCTTTGAGAAGACTAAACCAGTGGGCAGCGGCACGAACAAATGAACAACCAACGGTGGCGCCCCCGGTTTTGCCCCGCGGGTGGAAATTTTCTTGTAAGATACTATGTTAACACGTTAATAATAACATTAATATTAACATGTTAACATAGAAAAGGTCATTATAATCACGGTACAACTAGAGAAAATAGCATGACCTTTTAGCAAAACAGCAAAAAAAGGTTGATTGAGGCGATCGTGAAAAAAGCATTATCCTGGTGAAATCATTTTAAAAAAGCCTAAAAAGGCACATGGCATTTATGGCAAAATCCTGGCTCTATTAATAATAGTAATAATAATAATAATAATAATAATAATAATAATAATAATAATAATAATAATAATAATAATAATAATAATAATAATCACATTAATTATTATTATTATAATATCACATTAATATTAACAACAACAACAATAACGATCACATTAATAATAATAATAATCACATTAATAATACTACTAATAATAACAACAACAACAACAACAAAAATAATAATAACAACAATAACAATAACAATAACAATCATGATAATAATAATAATAATAACAATAATAATAATAATAATAACAATAACAATAACAATAACGATAACGATAATAATAATAATAATAATAACAATGACAATAACAATAACGATAACGATAATAATAATAATAATAACAATAATAATAATAATAATAATAACAATAACAATAACAATAACAATAACGATAACGATAATAATAATAACAATAATAATAATAATAATAATAATAATAACAATAACAACAACAATAACAATAACAATAACAACAACAATAACAATAACAATAACAATAACAATAACAATAACAATAATAATAATAATAATGACAATACTACTAATAATAATAGCAACAACAACAACAACAAAATAATAATAATAATAGGGTGCAACAAAATGTTGATAATAAATGGTTTCAGGACCTGGCGAGGGGTGAGTAAAGATATGAAGTAGGTACATCCCTTTCATATTGTCCTATCTTATCTATGTTTTCTTTTTTCTTTTTCCTCCTTTTGGTTTTTCTCTTTTTCCTTTTTTTAAATTTATTTTTAAAACTATTTCTTGTGGTTTAGGTCCCTATGGGTGTTCCTGGACCACTCTTTCAATCACACTTACTATCTTTACTAACTCTTTCTATCCTTTTCTCTTATAAAGTTTAAAATAAGAAGTGGTACAAGAAAAGTATAAACTTACGTTATTGCAGATTACTGTAATGTACAATACTTCTAATAAAATAAAAAATAAAAAAATTAATAAAAATTAAAAAAATAATAATAAAGATCATCATCATCATCATCATCATCATCATTAAATTCTTACTTGTTGCCGTTTAACTGTCATGTTAACGGCAATAAGTAGATAGACACAAAATGCTCAGCGGGACAGGCAGCATCTCTGGAGAGGTGACATTTTGGATCTTCTGAAGAAGGGTCTCGACACGAAACGTCACCCATTCTTTCTCTCCAGAGATGCTGCCTGACCCACCGAGTTACTCCAGCATTTAGTGCCAATCTTTGGTGTAAACCTGCATCTGCAGTTCCTTTTTACGCAACGCAAACAAGTAAATATCCAATAAATTGCGTTAATTGTCATAAGGGCTTTCTTCGCTCGGGATGGAGGCAACATCATCAGAATCAAACGTCTCCCTGCAATGGCCCACTTCCTCATTCAGAGAAGGCACCAAACATAGAAACTAGCATCATCACAAAGTGCTGGAGTAACTCAGTGGGTCAGCCAGCATCTCTGGAGAAAAGGAATAAGTGATCATGAGAACATGATCATAAGTGATAGGAGTAGAATTAGGCCATTCGGCCCATCAAGTCTACTCCGCCATTCAATCATGGCTGATCTATCTCTCCCTCCTAACCCCATTTCCTGCCTTCTCCGCATAAACCCCTGACACCCGTACTAATCAAGAATCTATCTATCTCTGCCTTAAATATATCCACTGACTTGGCCTCCGCAGCCTTCTGTGGCAAAGAATTCCACAGATTCACCACCCTCTGACTAAAGAAATTCCTCCTCATCTTCCAAAAAGAACGTCTTTTAATTCTGAGGCTATGACCTCTCGTGCTGGACTCTCCCACTAGTGGAAACATCCTCTCCACATTGATGTTTCGGGTCGCAACCCTATCAGTATGAAGACGGGTTCTAATTTTTGAATCGGGTATTTATAAAGCGGAGATTGACAGATGCTCGATTAGTACAGGTCTCAAGAGGTATGGGGAGAAGGCAGAAGAATGGGGCCATGTCGAACTTCCTAAGCCTTCTAAGGAAGTAGAGGCGTCGGTGTGCTTTCTTGGTCGTCGCTTCAATATGGGCGGTCCAGGAGAAGTTGTTGGTGATATTGACTCCGAGGAACTTGAAGCTTTCGACCATCTCTACCTCGGCGCCGTCAATGCAAAACTGGGGTGTGTGTTTACCGCGTCACTTCCCGAAGCCCATCACTATCTCCTTTGTCTTGCTGACATGGAGAGAAAGGTTGCTGCCTCGACACCAAGTCACGAGGTTCTTGATCTCCTTCCTGTCCTCCATCTCGCCATTATTTGATATCCGGCCCGCAACGGTGGTGTCATCTGTGAAAGCTGTTCACCATCTTATCCAGCGCGGTGCATTGCCCTTAGAGGCAAATGTAATTTTTAATTTCAAGGTTTTTGTGTGTGTTGTGACTGTTGGCAGACCAATTTCCCACTGGGCATGAATAAAGTTCTATGGTCTCGGATTGTATTGCATCATCTCGTATAGACCTCAGAAAGACACAAAATGCTGGAGTAACTCAGCAGGACAGGCAGCATCTCTGGAGAGAGGGAATGGGTGACGTTTCGGGTCGAGACCTTCAGTCTGAACAAGGGTCCTGATTCATAACTTCACCAGAGATGACGCCCGTCCCGCTGAGTTACTCCAGCAGGTCCGTGTCCATATTCCGTTTAAAACCAGCATCTGCAGTTCTTACCCACTCCCTTAAAAGCGACGCTGAGTCTCGAGTCTTCCGAGCCCTGTGTGCTTAGAACTAATTTTCTGGTAATATAGAATGTGCTCTTGGAATTAATTTGCTGTCAGATCAGTGGTGCTCATGTGAATATTTCATGTCGGTGCATTAGCTGTGTTTGTCTAAAGTTGTGACATGATTGAGCCATTCGCGAAGGGGGGCGCATTAATAATTAAACTCTGTCCAATGCACTGTGTTCAGAATGACAGCATAATTGTGCATTTTCACGGGCTATTTCATAAGGCAGAAATGAGAATGCCATGCCACCATTTAAATGTCAAATTTCACCTTTCTCGATGAAATTAAAGTACTGCTGTGGCATAAGAGAACTTGCTAACTTTCAAAATCATCTTGTTGCTTTGAACATGGATTAGTACCGAATGGATTCGTTCACTTTTTTTCCCCATTGTAGAATTACCTGCTGTCTTGGAATTTGTCTCAGCTGCATAAGAAATATATTTAAGCTATATATATTTAAGAAGCAGTTAGACGGGTACATGGATAGGACAGGTTTGGATCGATATGGGCCAGACACGGGAAGGTGGGACTAGTGTATCTGGGACATGTTGGTCGGTGTGGGCAAGTTGAGCCGAAGGGCCTGTTTCCACAATGTACCACTCTATGACTCTTTATCATACTGCCCACGTTATCCAACCCCTGCTGAATGAATGGTAGCAAAAACCCTCTTCAACCCTCAGGGTTGGCACGTGGGCGCAGCGGTAGAGCTGCTGCCTCACGGCGCTTACAGCGCCAGAGACCCGGGTTCCATCCTGACCACCGGTGCTGTCTGTACGGAGATTGTACGTTCTCCCCTTGACCTGCGTGGGTTTTCTCCGAGATCTTCGGTTTACTCCCACACTCCAAAGACGTGCAGGTTTGTAGGTTAATTGGCTTTGGTTAAATTATAAATTGTCCCTAGTGTTTAGGATAGTGTTGATGTGCGGGGATCGCTGGTCGGTGCGGACTCAGTGGGCAGAAGGGCCTGTTTCCGTGCTGTATCTCTAAACTAAACTAAACAAAAATCTCATTTATTCATTTACTTCTATCGGGCCTATTGGAAGTGGGGTTGTAGATAGAGAAGAAAGCAGATGGCTCACTCTCTCCCTCATAACAACCGAGACTTCGTCTCAAGAAGCCACATACTGCAATTTAGTTTTGTTTAGTTTAGTTTAGAGATACAGCGTGGAAACAGGCCCTTCTGCCCACTGAGTCCGCGCCGACCAGCGATCCCCGCACACTAACACAACCCTACACACACACTAGGACAATTTACAATTTTACCGAGAACGTACAAACTCCGTACAGACAGCACCCCTAGTCAGGATCTAGGAGTGAGTAGGTTAACCTATGATGAGCGTTTGTCGGCACTGGGCCTGTACTCGCTGGAGTTTAGAAGAATGAGGGGGGGACCTCATTGAAACTTACCGAATATTGAAAGGCCTGGATAGAGTGGATGTGGGGAGGATGTTTCCACTAGTGGGAGAGTCTGAAACTAGAGGTCACAACCTCAGAATTAAAGGACATTCTTTTAGGAAGGGGATGAGGAGAAATTTCTTTAGTCAGAGGGTGGTGAATCTGTGGAATTCTTTGCCACAGAAGGCTGTGGAGGCCAAGTCAGTGGATGTTTTTAAGGCAGAGATAGACAGATTCTTGATTAGTACGGGTGTCAGAGGTTGTGGGGAGAAGGCAGGAGAATGGGGTTAGGAGGGAGAGATAGATCAGCCATGATTGAATGGTGGAGTGGACTTGATGGGCCGAATGGCGTAATTCTACTCCTATTCCTTACGACCTTATGATCTTATGACCTTATGATGGAACCCGGGTCTCTGGCGCAGTAAGGCAGCAACTCTACTGCTGCGCCACCGTGTCACCCCATGATTAAGCTCATATAACCATATAACCGTAAAACCATATAACCATTACAGCACGGAAACAGGCCATCTCGGCCCTTCAAGTCCTTGCCGAACATTAAAAAAAAAAAAAAATTTAAACATTTTTATCAAGGCACATGGAGCCCAGTAAGTTATCTATTCCACATCGTGAACGGGCTTTGGGTTGAAGCAAATACACAGCACTATCTATCTTCAAAGACCCTAATCCAATGTTGCAGATTCCACCATTGCTACTCCCTCAGGCCGCACGGCTGGGGGCTCTGGGCTTGAAGTAACGGATGCTCTTGTAACTTATGGGACCTTCACACCAACTCACATTAGACTCGGAGCGTTGGCAAGGAGAACCCTTGAGGGATGTTCTTCTCTCCTTGAGCCCTCTGCAATCCCTTATCTGCAAAGTTGCGACTTAAAAAAAAAAAACCTGATGAAAAACAAGATGTGCTTGGGCAAGTGTTTTTACACAGGGTGGTTGGGGACCTGGAATGCACTGCCAGGGGTGGTGGTGGAGGCAGAGAAGTGGATGGTGTTCAGGATTCTTTTGGATAGGCACATTGGAGCTCAGGGGAACAGAGGGATATGGATCATGTGCAGGCAGATGAGATCAGTTCAGCGAGGCATCATGTTCGGCACAAACATTATGGGCCGAAGGGCCCTTTCCTGTGCTGTACTGTTTTAGTTTTGTTTAGTTTAGGTTAGAGATACAGCAGGGAAACATCTGATCAAAGAGACTCCGAGGGGTCACCAATGAGGTAGATAGTAGTTTGGTTAACTTTAGTTTAGTTTAGTTTAGTTTAGAAAAACGAAACTAGTTTAGTCTTAAAGATTGCGGAGTCAGGGGATACGGGGAGGAGGCAGGAACGGGGTACTGATTGGGGATGATCAGCCATGATCACATTGAATGGCTCGAAGGGCCGAATGGCCTACTCCTGCACCTATTGTCTATTGTCTATTTAGTTGAGTTTAGTTTAGTTGAGTTTAGTTTAGAGATACAGTGCTGAAACAGGCCCTTGGGCCTACCGAGTCCGCACCGACCAGTGATCACATTAACACTATCCTACACACACTGGGGACAATGTACAATTTTATCAAGCCAATTAACCTACAAACCTGTACGACTTTGGAGTGTGGGAGGAAACAGGAGATCCCGGAGAAAACCCACGCAGGTCACGGGGAGAATGTATAAACTCCGTACAGACAACACCCGTAGTTGGGATGGAACCCGGGTCTCTGGCGCTGTGAGGCAGCAACTCTACCGCTGCGCCACCGTGTTGCCCGAGTAGTTCAGGACTGCTCTCTAGATGGTTCAGTTGTTCAAGAAGGAACTGCAGATGCTGGAAAATCGAAGGTAGACAAAAAATGCTGGAGAAACTCAGCGGGTGCGGCAGCATCTATGGAGCGAAGGAAATAGGCAACGCTTCGGGCCGAAACCCTTCTTCAGGATGGTTCAGTTACCTGATAACAGCTGAAAATAATATGGCAAAAGTCAAATCTTTTTGTTTGCGGAATAAAATAATGCTTCGTTATTGTAGGCTTATCCATTCTCTCCTCAAAACAGGAATGCTCCAGTCCAGGCAACATCCTGGTGAATCTCCTCCACCCTCGCGAGTGCTGACCTGTCCTGTCCTGTTCTGTCCTAATGTGCGGTAACATACCTGACCACAGGTTGGGTACCACCATGTTGTTGTAATCTAACTCCAGGGATCCGATGTGTAGGAAGGAACTGCATATGTTGGTTTACACCGAAGATGGGCACAAAAAACTGGAGTTAAGTGCCTGTCCCACTTGGCGATTTTTGCCAACGTCACATCAGTGTCGCCAAAAGACAAAAGATTTTGAACATTTCAAAATCCAGCGGCGACAAAAAACACGCGTGTCATACGTCATCACGCCGCGTATTTTTCGGTAACAGGCAGCATGGTGGTGCAGCGGTAGAGTTGCTGCCTTACAGCGGCATGGACCAGGGTTCGATCCTGACTACGGGTGCTGGCTGTACGGAGTTTGCACGTTCTCCCCGTGACCCTCAGAGTAAGCCTGAGTCTAACCTGCCGGGTTACTCGAGCACTCTATCTTTATATAGGTTGGCTACACTCGAAACAATTCCTCTTGTAATTTTTTAACATCTCGTGTTACAGGATTGAACCTGGGTCTCTAGAGCAGCTCTACCAGTTGCGCCACCATGGCATCTGTGTGATGGCCTCTCGCCCCCTCTCCCATCGGGCAAAAGGTACAGAAGTGTGAAAACGCACACCTCCAGATTCAGGGACAGTTTCTTCCCAGCTGTTAGCAGGCAACTGAACCATCCTACCACAACCAGAGACCGGTCCTGAACTACTATCTACCTCATTGGTGACCCTTTGCACTATCTTTAATCAAGGGCCTGTCCCACTTACGTGTCCTTGGCACGCAAATTACGCGACCTCGTGATCGCGTTGAGGCACGACGGTCCTGCGAAGGTCGGGCGCGATTACATGCGTACGCACAGCTGTCTGGAGCGCGTGACGTCATTTGAAGATGGACACAAAGCTGGAGTAACTCAGCGGGACCGGCAGCATCTCTGGAGAGAAGCAATGGGTGACGTTTCGTGTCGAGACTCTTCTTCAGTCTGAAAAGAAGGGTCTTGACTCGAAACGTCACCCATTGCTTCTCTCCAGAGATGCTGCCGGTCCCGCTGAGTTACTCCTGCATTTTATGTCCATCTTCAATTTTCTTGGCCCCTGCTCTGGGAGTAGAAGTGGGGGCGGATCCGGATCCACAACGGCCGTGAGCCCCAGGCCGAGCTCGGCGATCGTTTGCCTGCTTCTGCTGCTGTTGGAGGTGAGACGTTGCGTCACACCAGGGTCTTGGGCCTGTCCCACTTTGGCCGTCAGTTCCGCGACAGGCCGGTGGCGCGCGAAGATTTCGTTCACTACAAAAATTTCGGAGCCCCGCGCGATGTCGCGCACAACTACATACCCCTCCGCGGTTCTAAGCGGGACCGCCCTGCGCGGCCACACGATGCCTGTGCACCTCAACGCGACCACGAGGTCGCGTAATTTGCGTGCCAAGGACACGTAAGTGGGACAGGCCCTTCAGTCTCCACTGGACTTTATCTTACACTAAATGTTATTCCCTTAATCCTGTATCTATACACTGTGGACGGCTTGATTGTAATCATGTGTTGTTTAGTTTAGTTTAGAGATACAACGCGGAAATCAGCCATGATCACATTGAATGGCGGTGCTGGCATGAAGAGCCGAATGGCCTACTCCTGCACCTATTGTCTATTGTCTATTGAAACAGGCCCTTCGGCCCACCGAGTCCGCACCGACCAGCGATCCCCGCACATTGACACTATCCTACAGACACTAGTGACAATTTACACTTACACCAAGTTTATTAACCTACGAACCTGCACGTCTTTGGAGTGTGGGAGGAAACCGAAGATCTCGGAGAAAACCCGCGCAGGTCACGGGGAGAAACGTACAAACTTCATACAGAAGGCACCCGTAGTCGGGATCGGACCCGGGGTCTCCGGCGCTGGAAGCGCTGTGAGGCAGCAACTCTACCGCTGCGCCACCGTGCTTCCCGATGTCTTTGCGTTGACTGGATAGCATGCACCAAAGAAGCTTTCCACTGTACCTCGGCACACGTGACAATAATCAACTAAACCTCAAGCAATAATATTGGCAAATGACCATTGGCTGTGAGTGGGAGCCATTTTACCCTTCAAAGCATCAAGGGACAAGAGACATTTATTTTCACATGTACCAATTGGTACAGTGAAATTTGTGGTCACCGTACAGCCATACGAATAAAAAACAGCACAGAACACGATAGTCTTTAACATAGACATCCCCACACAGCGGGATCAAAGTTTCCCACTGTGAGGGAAGGCACCAAAGTTCAGCCCTCCTCCTCTGTTGTCCTCTGTTGTTCACCCGTGGTCGGGGGGGCTCCCGAACCCCTCGCAGTCGCCACCACGGGCGGCCCGATGCTCAGGCCCGCTCGCCGGATGATGGAACTCCGACGTCGGAACGGGAGAACATTCTCAGCGGCTTGGACTTCCGAATCGGCCACTTCTTACCGGAGACCGCGGCTCCCGAAGTCCACAGGCCGCGCTGGGCGGAGATTCACGGTGGCGGCCCTCGGCAAAAGTTCCCAGGACTCCACGATGTTGGTCAGCGCCGCCCGCGCGGGAAGCACGATGTGTGGTTTGATGTTAGGCAGGTCTTTTCAGTTGAATAAATGTTGACGTACGGAACAATTAATCATGCCTGCCGCTTAATTCCACAGTGTCGCCTTTGGCACTTATCCTTACCATTATTTACACTTTCTGTAATTTTTTTAAGTTAAATAAGAATGAAGGGGAAATCTTTCATCTTGATGTCCTCACAGCTGGTCAGGCAGAATTGCCTTTAATCTGTGCAGGATCTGTGCAGATGCTGGTTCAACTCGGAGATACACACTAAGAACCGGAGTAGCTCAGCGGGTCAGGCAGGGACGAATGGCCTACTCCTGCACCTATTTTCTGTGTTTCTAGGTGAACAGTGAACTGGTAGGACGATTAGGGTGGTGGAGAGAGGGAGAGAGAGGGGAGGGGAGGGGAGGGAATGCAGGACTTACTTGAAATTAGAGAAACTACCATTCATACCACTGACTATTCGCTGATGATTGTTTGCTGTACCGTCCAATTAAGTCAGCTGATGATGAAGATGCTCTCCAAAAGGACCTCGATACAATGGTTGAGTGGTCACACCAATGGGGCATGCAGTTCAACCCTTCCAAATGTGAAACCATGCGTGTCACCAGAAAGAGGAATCCAGGCGAAACATCGTACGATATACTTGGTACCACCCTTGAAGAATCCAAACAAACCAAGTATCTTGGCATCAAATTGCAGAATGATCTGCGTTGGAATGGTCAGACTCATCATGGAACGGTGAAAGCAACAGGTGTCCTAAATTTTCTGAGGAGCAACTTTCCTCATTGTTCAACTTCTGTCAAGGAGAAGCTATACTTCACCCTCGTTAGACCTCATTTGGACTACGCAGTTGCAGCATGGGACCCATACACAAACAAAGACATTTCTTCCATCGAACGTGTCCAAAGACAGGCAGCTCGATTTGTTACTAACACCTATGAGAGAGAGAAGCGAGTGTTACCAAACTTCTGAATTGTCTGGGGTGGAACCCTCTCCAAGACAGACGTGAAGCTCACCGCTTGACCTGTTTTTACAGAATGTTAAATGGTAAGCTCGACATAGATTACAAGACCTACACCAAACCCAAACCAATTAGGAGCAGACGAGGGCGTTCGATCCAATTTGTGATTCCAGCTACCAAGACAGATGTGGACAGCAATTCATTCTTCCCCCGCACAATTAAAGCATGGAATAATCTCCACCCTACTTTAGTTACCCAACCAGATGCAACTAAATTTAAGGTAGCTCTTTCTTCCCCAAAACCCTTTCTGGCTTAAGTCCTCCCTCCACCACCTCCAGTTTAAATTCCATTTGGAATATTTTGGAGGACCAAGAAACCAAGAACCAAGAACTGAGTTGTCAGCACAATGAATTCTCCAATACTTTGGTTTCATCTTCCCTTTCTTTCCCTCTCTTCCCTTTTCCCCCTCTTAGGTAAACACCTATTTTCCCTACTATCCTGCCCTCCATTCCTCTCCCTCACCATTCCCATCCATCTGTACCGTCCCTATGATTTACATTTCATGCCTCTGAGAGTCATTGACAGTCATACTGCCCAGGCCCTTCTGCCCAACTTGTCCATGCCGATCAAAATACCCCTTCTAAACTAGTCTCCCCCCCCACCCCCTACGTTTGGCCCATACGTAGCCCATATTTAGCATATTCAAACATCATTGTGGACGCAGCCCAGACCACCACACAAACCAACCTCCCTTCCATTGATTCCATCTACACCTCACGCTGCCTCGGCAAGGCCAGCAGCATAATCAAGGACCAGTCGCACCCTGGCCGTTCCCTCTTCTCCCCTCTCCCAAAGGTACAGAAGTGTGAAGACGCACACCTCCAGATTCAGGGACAGTTTCTTCCCAGCTGTCATCAGGCAACTGAACCATCCTACCACAACTAGAGAGCGGTCCTGAACTACTATCTACCTCATTGGTGACCCTCAGACTATCCTTGATCGAACTTTGATGGCTTTACCTTGCACTAAACGTTATTCCCTTATCATATAAACGGCTCGATTGTAATCATGTATTGTCTTTCCACTGACTGGTTAGCACGCAACAAAAGCTTTTCATTGTACCTCAGTACACGTGACAATAAACTAAACTGTAAACTATTTCCTCTAAACCTCTCCTATCCATGTACTCTACCTGTCCAAGTATCTATTAAAGTTCCCTCCCCATCTCCTTCTCTCTTCTATCCTTACCTAACACCCTTTTGTCTCCTTCACACCTCCAGCTTCTGCCCACCCATCTCTCTCCACTGTATCCACCTATCACTCAGCAGGCTTTACCCCGCACCCTCCTCTCTTCCCCCTTTCTCTCCTCTGCCGCAATCAGTCTGAAGAAGGGTTCCGACCCGAAACGTCACCGATCCATGTCCTGTGTGGGAGGAAACCAGAGCACCCGGAGAAACCCCGCGTGGTGACTGGGAGAACATGCAAACTCCTTAAAGAAGGCACGCGTAGTAGTCAGGATCGAACCCGGGTCTCTGGCGCTGTAAGGCAACTACACTACCGCTGCGCCACCCAGCCGCCCTTTTGTAAAAATCCAGCCAGCCCTCCTAACCTCCTTCCCAGCAGTGGGACTCCCTCATTCTGGACTCCATCTTCCTTTGATCCTCATTGCTGGCAATGTTTTGTCCTTTTGCATACCTTTCTCTCATATGTTCTTTGTACCTCTTCACATATCTAATTTCCCTCTCCCCTGACTCTCAGTCTGAAGAAAGGGTCTTGACCCAAAACGTCACCCATTCCTTTTCTCCGGAGATGCTGCCTGACCCGTTGAGTTACTCCAGCACTTGGTGTTTTGTTTTCTATTTCTCCTGTTGGTTTTTTTAAGGAATGCTTGCCCTACTTCAGTTTTTCTTGCGAACGGGACGTTACTGAACCCGTGGTGATAAATATCTCTTCCTGTGGGGACTACAGTCGGCAGCTGAGTCAATATCCAGAGCCATGTCTTTGTTATGGATGAAAACAGTGAGTGCTGGAAATACTTAGCGACT
>JAXLNO010005033.1:5000-39608 GCA_038087875.1 Malacoraja senta
GGGTCCCAGCCCCATCCACACCCACACTGGGGGCCCCATCCACACACACACTGGGGGTCCCAGCCCCATCCCCACCCACACTGGGGGCCCCAGCCCCATCCACACTGGGGGTCCCAGCCCCATCCACACTGGGGGCCCCAGCCCCATCCCCACCCACACTGGGGGCCCCAGCCCCATCCACACTGGGGGTCCCAGACCCATCCACACCCACACTGGAGGGCCCAGCCCCATCCACACCCACACTGGGGACCCCAGCCCCATCCACACACACACTGGGGGTCCCATCCCCACCCCCACTGGGGCCTCCAGCCCCATCCACACTGGGGCCCCCAGCCCCATCCACACTGGGACCCCCAACCTCATCCGCACCCAAACTGGGGCCCCAGCCCTATCCACACCCACACTAGGGGCCCCAGCCCCAACCACACCCACACATTGCACCCCGACTGCAAACACCTTTTTGCCTTTACGTATGAAGGACAGCAATACACATGGACACGGTTACCCCAGGGCCCTGTACATTCACCTACAATCTTCTCCCAGGTCTTGGCAGACCAGTTAGTGACTCTTGCCCTATCAAAAAGTTCAGCCATTATTTTTTTTCAAAATAGACTTTATTCAAATAATAAATATATACAATACGTGAAACGTGGAAAAATTCATCCGACATTTTCGGAGGCTATACAAATTGTTCAATGCAGTTAATACATTTTTTTCAAATCCCACAGATCCGTCCCCCACCCGTGCCACTCATGTGGCCCCCTGGCGTGGGATACCTTCCCTTATTTTGAAGGGTGTCTCCACCATACCGTGCCCCCCATGTCCAGCAGCAGAAGGACCCTAGACTGTGGCCCTCCCCCACCAAGCCTTGGCGCTGGCTGCACCTAGCTTCAGTGAGTCCCTCAGCACGTACTCCTGCAGTCTGCAGCGGGCCAGTCGGCAACATTCCCTGACGGACATCTCGCTCTGCTGGGTGGTGAACAACGCTCGGGCAGACCAAAGAGCATCTTTCACTGAGTTGATGACCCTCCAGCAGCACTCGATGTCAGTCTCTGAATGTGTCCCTGGGAACAGTCCGTAAATCACAGAGTCCTCTGTGACGAAGCTGTTCGGGATAAAGCGTTCCAGGGACCCTTGCATACTTCTCCAGACTCTTTTTGCAAATCCACACTCTGCAAAGAGGTGGGCAACCGTCTCCTCTCCATAGCAGTCGTCCCGAGGGCAGCGTGCGCTGGCAGTGAAGTTTCCGACGGTGCAGCAAGGATCTGACTGGGAGGGTTCCCCTCACCGCCAGCCAAGCCAGGTCTTGGTGCTTGTTGGTGAATTCTGGCGATGAGGCATTTTGCCAGACAAGCTGGCCAGTCTGCTCTGGGAACCACGCCACCGGATCCATCAAGTCCTTTCCCTGCAGTGCCTGCAGGACATTCCGTGCTGACCACTGCCCAATGGACATGTGGTCAAAGGTGTTGGTCCGGAAGAACCTTTCCACAGACGACAGATGGGGCGGCAATGTCCAGCTGACTGGCACATTGCGTGGCATCTGCGCCAGACCCCTCCTTCGCAACACAGGGGACAGGTAGACCCTCAGCAGGTAGTGACACTTGGTGCCCACGTGCTTTGGTTCTACACTCCGCCTGATGCAGCCACACACAAAGGTGGCCATCAGGGTGAGGGCGACGTTGGGCACGCTTTTACCCCCGTAGTCTGCTGACTTGTACATTGTGGCCCGTCGCACCCGGTCTATCCTCGACCCCCAGATGAACTGGAAGACGGCCCGGGTGATCCCTGTGGCGTAGGAGGGAGGGACAGGCCACACTTGCGCCAAGTACAGCAGCCCACCGAGAGCACCTCACATCTGATGACCAAATTTTTTCCGGTTATGGAGAGGGAGCGTTGCTGCCACAGCTCCAGCTTCTTCCCCACCTTGACTATCCGCTCCAGCCAATTCTTGTTACACGCCTCAGCCCCCCCGAACCAGATCCCCAGCACCTTCAAGAAGTCAGGCTTGATGGTGAAGGGGACAGAAGTTCGGTCGGGCCAGTTGCCAAAGAGCATGGCCTCGCTCTTCCTGAGGTTCACCCTGGCTCCCGTGGCCGACTCAAACTGGTCGCAGATAATAATCAGTCTGCGGACCGACCCTGGATCGGAGCAGAAGACAACGACATCGTCCATGTACAGGGAGGTTTTGACTTGAATGCCCCCACTGCCTGGCAATGCCACTCTTCTTATGCTCGCATCCTTCCTGATGGACTCGGCAAAAGGTTCAATACAGCAGACAAACAAGACAGGAGAGAGAGGGCACCCCTGACTGACTCCAGACCTTACAGGGAAACTGTCTGATTCCCACCCATTCACTTGGACTACACTACAGATATTGGTGTAGAGCAATTTGATCCAATTTCGTATTCCCTCCCCAAAACCTATTTTGGAGAGCACGTCCCTCATGTACGTGTGCGATATCCTGTCGAAGGCCTTCTCCTGGTCCAAGCTGACTAGGCAGGCATCCACCCGTCTGTCCTGCACGTAGGCGATGGTATCTCTCAGCAGCGCTAGGCTGTCTGAGATTTTCCTGCCAGGTACAGCACAGGTTTGGTCCGGGTGGATCACCTGTCCCAGAGCAGACTTGACCCGGTTAGCGATGGCCTTAGACAGGATCTTATAATCTACATTCAACAATGTTATGGGTCTCCAATTCTTTATGTCCTTCATCTCCCCCTTCTGCTTGTAGATTAGGGTGATGCTGCCCTTCCTCATCGAGTCTGACATGCTGCCGGCTAGAAGCATGTCATTGTACACTTCCAGCAGGTCCGGGCCCACCCAGTCCCACAGAGCCGAATACAACTCGGCCGGTAAGCCATCGCTTCCGGGAGTTTTACTCGAGTCAAAGGAATGGATGGAGCCAGTCAGCTCCTCTAGGGTCAATGGTTGGTCCAGACTCTCCCACTTGCTGTCCTCCAAGACCTCCGTGATAGAGGACAGGAAGTTCTGGGAGGCGGTGCTGTCTGTGGCCTTTTTGTCATACAAATCCGTGTAAAAGGATTTGCAGATCCTCAGCATATCCGACTGCAAGGATGTTACCGAGCCGTCCTCCTCCCTAAGGCTGTTCATCACAGAGCTCCCCCTGTGAACCTTATGGAAGAAGAAACGTGAGCACGTCTCATCCTGCTCCACATGGCGGACCCTGGATCGGAAGATGATCTTGGAGGATTCAGAGGTAAAGAACCGAGCTTGCCGGTCCTCCACCTCTCTAAGTTTCTCCCTCACATCCACCCCTCTCGACTGCAGAAGGAGCAGTTGTTGCAAATCTGTCTGGAGTTGGCACAATTACCTCTGATTCCGTCTTGCCCTCTGAACCCCTTTAACTATAAAGAACCTCTTAATGTTCTCCTTGGTTGCTTCCCACCAGAGTGTCGGGGAGTCAAAGAGGGGCCTCACCGTTCTCCAACATGCGTAGTCCCTCTTTAGCTCCTCAACGTTCTCTGGGGTCAACAGCTTCATATTTAACTTCCACGCCCCCCTGCCTGCCTTCTTGTCCTCCTGTAGGTGACAGGTAGCCTGAAGGAGGCAGTGGTCAGAGAAGAACACCGGCGTGAAGTCGGTGTGTCTCACCGTGACGGCCTTCGTCGTGAAGACGTAGTCTATCCGGGATCGGGCTAAACCGTCCGATCTCGACCAGGTGAACTGCGGCTGGGACCCGCCTGCAGGGTTGCTGAAGGCGTCGTGCAGCTTTGCGTCTTTTACCGTCTCCATCAGGAACTTGGACGTGCTGTCATATGAAGAAAGACTGGATAGACCCGGCTTGTACTCGCTAGAATTTAGAAGATTGAGGGGGGATCTTATAGAAACTTACAAAATTCTCAAGGGGTTGGACAGGCTAGATGCAGGAAGATTGTTCCCGATGTTGGGGAAGTCCAGAACAAGGGGTCACAGTTCAAGGATTAGGGGGAAATCCTTTAGGACCTAGATGAGAAAAACATTTTTCACACAGCGAGTGGTGAATCTCTGGAATTCTCCGCCACAGAAGGTAGTTGAGGCCAGTTCATTGCCTATATTTAAGAGGGAGTTAGATGTTGCCCTTGTGGCTAAAGGGATCAGGGGGTATGGAGAGAAGGCAGGTACAGGATACTGAGTTGGATGATCAGCCATGATCATATTGAATGGCGGTGCAGGCTCGAAGGGCCGAATGGCCTCCTCCTGCGCCTATTTTCTATGTTTCTATGTTTCTATGTTTCTATGTTTCTATGTCCAGTCTGTTGTCGGCACTGCTGGATCGTCCAGCCGCATCAATGATGCAGTTGAAGTCACTGGCCAGAACGAGCTGCCGGGACGTGGCCAGCAGCACTGGGAGCTGCTGGAGAACAGCCAGCCGCTCGCTCTGCACGGGTGAGGCATACACATTAATCAGCCGGAGCGGAGAACCACGGTACATAACATCCACCACGAGGAGACGCCCCCCAACCACCTCCCTGACCTCAGTGATGGCGAAGTTCCCTCCCCGCAGCAAGATCCCCAGGCCGGAAGCGCGACAGTCATAAAGTTCAGCCATTGTCCAGTGCGTGGATGACCTGCTATTGGCCAGTTACCATATAACCATATAACCATTACAGCACGGAAACAGGCCATCTCGGCCCTTCAAGTCCGTGATGGCCTGTTTCCGTGCTGTAATGGTAATTTTTCCTTCTTTCTTCTTTCTTCCCCCCTAGTCCCATCTACCTGCACTCAGACCATAACCCTCCATTCCTTTCCCGTCCATATACCCATCCAATCTATTTTTAAAGGATAACATCGAACCTGCCTCCACCACTTCCACTGGAAGCTCATTCCACACAGCTACCACTCTCTGAGTAAAGAAGTTCCCCCGAATGTTACCCCTAAAATTCTGTCCCTTAATTCTCAAGTCATGTCCCCTTGTTTGAATCTTCCCTACACTCAATGGGAAAAGCTTATCCACGTCAACTCTGTCTAAACCGCTCATAATTTTAAAGACCTCTATCGTCGCCCCTTAACCTTCTGCGCTCCAAAGAATAAAGACATAACTTGTTCAACCTTTCTCTGTAACTTAGTTGCAGAAACCCAGGCAACATTCTAGTAAATCTCCTCTGTACTCTCTCTATTCTTTTGACATTCTTCCTATAGTTAGGCGACCAAAATTGTACTCCATACTCCAGAATTGGCCTCACCAATGCCTTGTACAATCTATTATCTCTTTTGGCTCTGCAGATAGCTGTCCACTCTGACACTCCCACCTCTTGCCCCTCCAATTCTATCACCCCTGAAGCAACGAAATCCTGGAATATTTAGTTTCCAATCACAGCCCTCCTGCAACCATGTTTCACTGATCGCCACAACATCATACTTCCACGTGTCAATCCAGGCTCTAAGCTCATCCACCTTTCTTACAATGCTCCTAGCATTAAAATATACACATTTAAGAAACCCACCACCACTTATTCTCTATTTATTATCCTTTTCTTCTTTCTCCCCTACATTTTAGGTCCGAGTGCTTCCCTTCTCTGCCTCCTGCCTCCCATATTTTCTACTAGCTTTCTCTATTTGAGTCACTCCCCCCATTTGAGTCCCTCAGTTGTGATGAGGCTAGCAATGCCGAAGACACGACCACTCTATTACACAAATGGGGACATGTGATACCTAAGCGAAAAGTCACTGAGGGGCAGAAAAAAGTAACATTTCTCGGGGTGATGATTAATGCCACGGAAAGAGTCCTCACCCCTGCCAAAGTGGACCCCATTTTCCACCATCCAAAACCAGAGACCTCTAAACAAATGAGAGCATTCCAGGGGTTAGTAAATTTCTGCCGACAATGCGTCCCAGATGTGGCTCTTTACACCAATCATCTATCACCATTGGCCTCCGCTGAAACAGCATGGCAGTTCACACTTACTGAGGAGCAGACAAAAGCCTTCACAGCTTTGAAACATTTGGCCTGTTTTGCATGTCGTTGAGGATGGCATGTGCCTTTAAATTTTAGACTGCCCGTTATATTGTGAGTGGCATTTATGGCATGTTTTGGGGCGTGTTTGGAGCTTAGATGCTTGCGCAGAAGTTTCGTTTTTAGATTAGTTTGGAGAGACGACGGGTAGGTTAACCCTTCTACCATGCGGGATCATGTGGGCCATGCGGGCCACATGCCAGATCATGCCAGTGTTACGGAGACACGAGGAGTTTGCTAATGTCTAAAGTAATAAGCTGGAGTTCCATAAAGATTGTAGTAACGATTCGGAAGAAACTTGGATGTATCTTATTGTTTTCTATCAACAATAAAGCATTTATTCATCAAAAGACTGTGTTTTGAAGTCATATCTGTGAAGAAGCTCTGAAGGTCTCTGTGAGTGAGCTTGCATGCGTTTCGAAGACACCCCCTTCAACCATGTTCATCCATTTAGCGGCTAGGGTGCTAATTACCTGAAATATATGAAAATCTATGAAAATCTGCCACTACATTAAGTCGAAGGGAGCCTCCGGCAGGGGGGTTATATATATATCTATATATATGTATATATATATTTTCCCCCCTCCCCCTCCCCCTCCATATCCCCACTCTCGGCAGCTGGCTTCGATGCGCTCTTCCGTCTCGTTTTGCAGAACTACAGCGCATTACCCATATAGCTAAAAATGGCCAACACAAACGATACTCTTAGATTTGTCTCGTGGAACGTGAGAGGGATGGGAAGTCCTACCAAAACTGATAGGATCTTGGCCCATTTGCAACAGCTCAAAGGCGATATATTCTTTATCCAAGAGACCCACCTTCGCAACAGAGAGGTAACATGGCTTAAGAGAGGCTGGATTAGTCAACTATTTCACTCGAAATTTAATAATAGGGCTAGGGGCACTGCTATCCTGATTCGTAAGAACATTAAGTTCGAACTACAGAAAACTGTGGAAGACCCTGCTGGTCGCTTTGTCATGGTGTCGGGCAAATTGCAAGACACACCTGTCATATTGGCAAGCATCGGGCATTGACTAATGCTCGGGCTAAAAAATGGATGAAATGCTATATTCTGAAATGTACGAATATATCTCGAATGAAGTTTTTTATTCTAATAAATTTTTCCACTCTTCTTTAACTATCTTTCTCTTTCGTTTTGGTTTTTTGTTTTGTGTTTCTTGTTTTTTGTTAAAAAAAATTAAATATTTTTTTTTTCTCTCTTTTTCTTCTCTTTCTTTTCTTTCTTTACTTCATCTATCTTTTTAGTTCTATCTAGTTTAAAATAAAAATTAAAAAAAAAGGTAAAAGGTATTGGAGACAATGTAATAATAATTGATAATATTATCAATTTAAAAATGTAAGACTGTAATGATGTTAATAGGTTATGTACTTATCTCCAATAAAAAATATTTTCAAAAAAAAAGAAAACTGCTGGTCGCTTTGTCATGGTGTCGGGCAAATTGCAAGACACACCTGTCATATTGACAAGCATTTATGGACCCAACTGGGATGACAGCTCATTTATAACTAAATTGTTTACATCTCTTCCAAATATTGAAAATCACCATGTCATTGTGGGTGGAGATTTTAATCTGGTCCAAGATCCTATACTGGATAGATCTTCCAATAAAGCCTCTACTTTAACTAAATCCGGTAAGACTCTGCATGTTCTTGCCAAACAACTGGGGCTCACAGATCCATGGAGATTTATATTCCCCACGACTAAATTATTTTCATTTTTCTCCCACGTACATCGTACGTTTACCCGTATAGACTTCTTTCTCTTAGATTGCTTTCCAAAATCAAATCCAGTGAGTACCATAGCATCGTAATATCAGATCATGCTGCGACCTCCCTTGATCTTCATTTTCGTAAACGAACTAACCCCATTTAAGTGGAGGTTCAACTCCTCATTATTAGCAGAGGCGCACTACATGCAATTCTTGCACTCCCAAATCACCCTATATTTTGAGCTGAATGACTTGCCGGACATAGAAAGAGGTATACTTTGGGAAGCTTCAAAAGCCTATATTAGGGGCCAACTCATTTCCTTTAACTCCAACCTGAAAAGAACCGAGACGTTCCAAACGGCAGATCTGTTACAAAAAATAAAGGACATTGATGACACATATGCATCTGACCCAAACCCTGATCTCTATAGAGAACGCCTTAGGCTACAAACAGACTTTGACCTCATATCCATTAATAAAGCCAAACTACGACTGCTTAAATCTAGGCAACACTTTTTTGAATCTGGGGATAAAGCTGGAAAGCTTTTGGCCAATCAGGCCAGAACAGAGGCAACTTCACGGCTAATTCCATCCATTAGATCCAGCTCAGGGGAGACTCATACTGATCCTCTCAGAATTAATGAAGCATTTGCTAAATTCTACACTGAACTATACACTTCCGACTGTCCTCCCACTGCAGGTGACATGTTCAGTAGTATTCCTCGAATTGACGAAGAAGCCATGAGAGACTTGGGTGGTCCCATAACTGTAGCTGAGGTCCAAGCAGCCATCACATCGCTGCAAAGCGGAAAGTCACCCGGCCCTGACGGCTTCTCTGTAGAATATTACAAAGCTTTCTCTGACCTCCTCGCACCAGTCCTGAGAGATATGTACAATGAGGCGTTTTTACATCGTCGCCTACCGCCCACCTTGTCGTGGGCTACCATCTCCCTAATTCTTAAAAAGGAGAAAGATCCCCTGTTTTGTGGTAGCTATAGACCAATCTCACTCCTGAATGTGGACCTCAAAATCATTTCTAAAGCCCTTGCGCTTCGCCTTCAGCGAGTGATGCCCTCTATTATCTCGTTGGATCAAACAGGGTTTATACCTGGCCGACAGTCTTCCCATAATACTAGGCGTCTCCTTAACATCATTCACTCTTCGAGCAATGAGACCCCGGAGATGGTGGTCTCCCTCGATGCCGAAAAGGCCTTCGACAGGGTCGAGTGGAGGTACCTATATGAAGCGATGGATACGTTGGGCCTCGGTAACAGATTTATTCTCTGGGTGAGCCTATTATATTCGTCCCCGGTGGCCTCAGTACAAACAAACAACATACTGTCGCCCCACTTCACACTTCAGAGAGGTACCAGACAGGGTTGCCCGTTATCTCCACTCTTGTTTGATGTCGCGATAGAAACCCTGGCGGTCTGGTTACGCGCAGAGAACGGCTTTAAAGGTATTACACGGTTTGACACAACTCATAGATACATAGAAAATAGGTGCAGGAGTAGGCCATTCGGCCCTTCGAGCCTGCACCGCCATTCAATATGATCATGGCTGATCATCCAACTCAGTATCCCGTACCTGCCTTCTCTCCATACCCCCTGATCCCTTTAGCCACAAGGGCCACATCTAACTCCCTCTTAAATATAGCCAAATGAACTGGCCTCAACTACCCTCTGTGGCAGAGAGTTCCAGAGATTCACCACTCTCTGTGTGAAAACGTTTTTCCTCATCTCGGTCTTAAAGGATTTCCCCCTTATCCTTAAGCTGTGACCCCTTGTCCTGGACTTCCCCAACATCGGGAACAATCTTCCTGCATCTAGCCTGTCCAACCCCATAAGAATTTTGTACGTTTCTATAAGATCCCCTCTCAATCTCCTAAATTCTAGCGAGTATAAGCCAAGTCTATCCAGTCTTTCTTCATGTGAAAGTCCTGACATCCCAGGAATCAGTCTGGTGAACCTTCTCTGCACTCCCTCTATGGCTATAATGTCCTTCCTCAGATTTGGAGACCAAAACTGTACGCAATACTCCAGGTGTGGTCTCACCAAGACCCTGTACAACTGCAGTAGAACCTCCCTGCTCCTATACTCAAATCCTCTTGCTATGAAGGCCAACATACCATTCGCTTTCTTCACTGCCTGCTGCACCTGCATGCCTACTTTCAATGACTGGTGTACCATGACACCCAGGTCTCGCTGCATCTCCCCATTTCCTAATAGGCCACCATTTAGATAATAGTCTGCCTTCCCGTTTTTGCCACCAAAGTTGATAACCTCACATTTATCCACATTATACTGCATCTGCCAAACATTTGCCCACTCACCCAGCCTATCCAAGTCACCTTGCAGTCTCCTAGCATCCTCCTCACAGCTAACACTGCCCCCCAGCTTAGAGTCATCCGCAAACTTGGAGATGTTGCTTTCAATTCCCTCGTCCAGATCATTAATATAAATTGTAAATAGCTGGGGTCCCAGCACTGAGCCTTGCGGTACCCCACTAGTCATTGCCTGCCATTGTGAAAAGGACCCGTTTACTCCTACTCTTTGCTTCCTGTTTGCCAGCCAGTTCTCTATCCACATCAATACTGAACCCCCAATACCGTGTGATTTAAGTTTATATCATAGAAACATAGAAACATAGAAAGTAGGTGCGAGAGTAGACCACCAGGCCCATCGAGCCCGCACCGCCATTCGCTCATGGCTGAACACTAAAAAGACACCCTTACCCACAAACAGTAGACACAAGACACAGAACACAAGACACTACCCTCCCCTTTATACCGCTATCACCCCTCTCCACCCCAAGAACCGCGTGATCTCCTGGGGGAGGCAAAAAAACGGATAAAAACCCAGGTCCAATTCGGGAAAAAAATCCGGGAAATTCCTCTCCGACCCCAATCCAGGCGATCGACACTTGTCCAGGAGATCACTCAGGTCTTACTATACTAACCATACCTAGGTCCATATCCCTGCCCTCTCCACGTAGCCCCTTATCCCCTTGGCAGCTAAAAAACCATCTATTTTAGACTTAAATATATTTAATGTTTCTGCTTCCACTGCTCCCTGGGGCAGTGAATTCCATAAATTAACCACCCTCTGGGTGAAGAAGTTCTTCCTCATCTCAGTTTTAAAAGAGCCCCCCCTTATTCTACAACTATGTCCCCTAGTTCTAGTTTCCCCGATCATTGGGAACATCCTCGGTGCATCCACCCGATCAAGGCCCCTCACGATCTTATATGTTTCAATGAGATCGCCTCTCATTCTTCTAAACTCCAAAGAGTAGAGTTCCAGCCTACTTAACCTTTCCTCATATGTCAATCCCCTCATTGCAGGAATTAATCTTGTAAACCTTCGCTGCACTGCCTCCAGGGCCAGTACATCCTTTCTTAAGTATGGACCCCAGAACTGTACACAGTATTCCAAATGTGGTCTCACTAATACTGTGTACAGCTGCAGCAAGACCTCCGTGTTTTTATACTCAATCCCCCTAGCAATAAAGGCCAAAACTCCATTGGCCTTCCTGATTGCTTGCTGCACCTGCATACTAACTTTTAGTGATTCATGTACTACTACCCCTAGATCCCTTTGCGTTGCATTACAACGCAGCTCCACCTCATTTAGAAAATAACTTGCCCTATCATTTTTTTTCCCAAAGTGAATGACTTCACATTTATTAGTATTAAATTTCATCTGCCAAGTTGTTGCCCACTCACCTAGCTTATCTATATCCTTTTGCAGACTCTTCCTATCCTCCTCATCCCCTACTTTTCCTCCCATTTTTGTATCGTCCGCAAATTTTGATATATTACACTTGGTTCCCTCCTCCAAATCATTTATATAAATTGTGAACAACTGGGGTCCCAGCACCGACCCTTGCGGAACCCCGCTAGTTACCGGTTGCCATCCCGAGTATGAACCATTTATCCCCACTCTCTGCTTCCTATTTGTTAGCCCATCCTCTACCCATGCTAATATATTACCCCCAATCCCATAATTTTTTATTTTTAGCAATAGTCTCTTATGTGGCACCTTGTCAAAAGCCTTTTGGAAGTCCAAGTATACCACATCCACCGGTTCCCCTTTATCCACCCGGGTTGTTACTTCCTCAAAGAATTCGAGCAGATTCGTTAAACAGGACTTCCCCTTCACAAAACCATGCTGGTTCTGTCCGATGATGTCATGTTTATCCAAGTGCCCCGTTAGTGTTTCTTTAATAATTGTCTCTAACATTTTACCCACCACCGATGTTAGACTAACCGGTCTATAGTTACCCGCCTTCTGTTTACTTCCTTTTTTAAATATAGGTGTTACATTGGCCATTTTCCAATCCACTGGGACCGTTCCTGCCTCCAGGGAGTTTTGGAAAATTATCACCAATGCATCCACAATCCCCACCGCTATCTCCCTCAAGACCCTTGGATGTAATCCATCAGGCCCAGGGGATTTATCCTCCTTCAGTCTCATTAATTTCCCTAATACCACCTCCTTGGTGATCTTAATAGTATTTAGCTCCTCCATTCCTACCGCCCCCTGTTTATCCAGCGTTGGAATATTTTTTGTGTCTTCTATGGTGAAGACTGATACAAAATACTCGTTTAATGCCTTTGCCATTTCCATGTTCCCCACCAACAACTCTCCAGTCTCACCCTCCAATGGACCAACGTTCACCTTAGCCACCCTTTTTCTTTTTATATAGCTATAAAAACTCTTACTATTAGTTTTTATGTTGTTCGCTAAATTCCTTTCATAGTCTATTTTCCCCGTCTTAATTAATCTCTTAGTTATTTTTTGCTGACCTTTAAATGCTTCCCAATCCTCTACCCTCCCACTATCTCTGGCTACCTTATATGCCCTTGCCTTCAGCCGAATACTATCCTTTATAGTTTTATTGAGCCATGGCTGACTGTTCTTTCCCTTACCCCTTTTTTTCTTCATAGGAATAATTTTTTCTTGAAGGTTATACAGTAGATCCTTAAACGTACACCACTGCTCATGTACCGTCTTATTCTTGAGTCTGCTATCCCAGTCAACTTTGATCAGCTCAGTCCTCATACCTTCATAATCCCCCTTATTTAAACTAAGTACCCTAGCCTGAGTTTCAACCTGCTCCCCTTCTATTTGAATATGGAATTCGACCATATTGTGGTCACTTGTTCCCAACGAGTCCCTAACTATGACATTTTTAATTAATCGTGCTTCATTACACAGGACCAGATCCAAGATTGCCTCCCCTCTTGTCGGTTCTGTGACATACTGTTCTAGGAACCCGTCTCTAATACATTCTATAAACTCTTCCTCTAGTCTACCCTGCCCAGTTTGGTTTGCCCAATTAATATGAAAATTGAAGTCCCCCATAATTACAGCAGTTCCCTTTTTACATGCGTCAACTATTTGCAGATTTATGTTCTGACTAACAGCGTCACAGCTATTTGGAGGTCTATAAATTACACCCACTAGTGTTTTTTTCCCCTTGTTATTCTCTATCTGTACCCAAGCTGTTTCACTATCCTGATCCTTCAACTATCCTAATCTCTTATGTGGTACCTTGTCGAAAGCCTTCTGAAAGTCCAGATACAACACATCCACTGGTTCTCCCCTATCCACTCTATTAGTTACATCCTCGAAAAATTCTATAAGATTCGTCAGACACGATTTACCTTTCGTAAATCCATGCTGACTTTGTCCAATGATTTCACCACTTTCCAAATGTGCTGCTATCCCATCTTTAATAACTGACTCTGGCAGTTTCCCCACTACCGATGTTAGACTAACTGGTCTGTAATTCCCCGTTTTCTCTCTCCCTCCCTTCTTAAAAAGTGGGGTTACGTTTGCTACCCTCCAATCCTCAGGAACTACTCCAGAATCTAAAGAGTTTTGAAAAATTATCACTAATGCATCCACTATTTCTGGAGCTACTTCCTTAAGTACTCTGGGATGCAGCCTATCTGGCCCTGGTGATTTATCGGCCTTTAATCCATTCAATTTACCCAACACCACTTCCCGACTAACCTGGATTTCACTCAGTTCCTCCATCTCCTTTGACCCGCGGCCCCCTGCTATTTCCGGCAGATTATTTATGTCTTCCTTAGTGAAGACGGAACCAAAGTAGTTATTCAATTGGTCCGCCATATCCTTGTTCCCCATGATCAATTCACCTGTTTCTGACTGCAAGGGACCTACATTTGTTTTAACTAATCTCTTTCTCTTCACATATCTATAAAAACTTTTCAGTCAGTTTTTATGTTCCCTGCCAGTTTCCTTTCATAATCTATTTTCCCTTTCCTAATTAAGCCCTTTGTCCTCCTCTGCTGGTCTCTGAATTTCTCCCAGTCCTCTGGTATGCTGCTTTTTCTGGTTAATTTGTACGCATCATCTTTTGCTTTGATACTATCCCTGATTTCCCTTGTTATCCACGGATGCACTACCTTCCCTGATTTATTCTTTTGCCAAACTGGGATGCTCATTGTATGCGGATGACCTGCTCCTGTACATCTCGAACCCAGTCAGTTCTCTCCCTGTGATTATGAATATTTTAGAACGGTTTGGTGCATATTCTGGTTATAAACGTAACTACCAAAAGAGTGAGCGATTACCGATTAACTTACCGGCTAAGCAGCTCCCTCGCTCTTTAACCTCATTCAAAAGGGCAGAGGATGGGTTTTGCTATCTCGGCGTTTTTCTCACAATACCCTTATCTGATATGTTCTGCACAAACTTTTTGCCTCTGGTTGAGAAAGCCGAAAAAGATTTTGATCGCTGGTCAGTCTTACCGCTATCCCTCGTGGGCCGGATAAATCTGGTTAAGATGGTTGTCCTACCCAAATTCCTGTATCTTTTCCAGCATGTCCCCATACTTATCACCAAATCTTTTTTTGACAAATTAGAAAGGACAATATCTAAATTCTTTTGGGGAAGCAAACCGGTCAGAATCCGAAAGGCGATACTGCAGTCACCTAAGAGTGATGGCGGCTTGGCCCTCCCTGATTTTAGGCGATACTACTGGGCAGCTAACTTGCAAAAACTACTGTATTGGATGAATGATGATTGCGAGCACCCACCGATCTGGGTATATATGGAAAAGGCGAGTTCACGTCTCCCATTGCGGTCTGTCCTATGCTCCCAACTCCCCCTTTCTATAACATCTGTGGGTGCAGGCCCAATTGTGTCCCTTTCGCTCAAGATATGGAGTCAATTTAGGAAAAACCTCGGTTTACAGGGTCCTTCCATCTTGACCCCACTGCTTAAAAATCACATTTTTAAACCTTCAAGTATAGACCACGCATTTAAAACCTGGCATAGTAATGGCATCAGTAGTATTAAAAACCTATATAAGGATGGTATCTTCTCATCTTTCGCGGAGCTCTCGTCTAACTACAACCTCCCCAACTCCCACCTTTTTCGTTTTTTCCAGATTAGGGATTTTGTGGAGAAGACATTTCCCTATTTCCCAAATCGCCCTCCTGAAACCCTGACTGATATCATCTTAGCTTTAGACCCCAATCGGAAGAAATGCATCTCTATTTTGTATAATTTGCTAGGGTCGGTTTTATTGAAACCTCATACCTCATTAAAAGCTGCGTGGGAGGGAGAGCTCAATACGCAATTAACAGACCAGCAATGGGACTCTGCCTTGGATTTCATCCACTCTTCTTCCATATGCGCTCGTCATGGCCTAATCCAATGCAAAGTCCTTTACAAAGTCCACTATACAAATGCAAGATTAGCTAGAATGTACCCAGCTGTCAACGACACCTGTAACAGATGTAGTCAATCTCCTGCCAACCATAGCCACATGTTTTGGTCTTGCCCTAAGCTAGCAGCCTTTTGGAGGAGTGCTTTTGAATTGATAAGGAAATTCAAAATGATGAGGAAAAACTTTTTCACACAGAGAGTGGTGAATCTCTGGAACTCTCTGCCACAGAGGGTAGTTGAGGCCAGTTCATTGGCTATATTTAAGAGGGAGTTAGATGTGGCCCTTGTGGCTAAGGGGATCAGGGGATATGGAGAGAAGGCAGGTACGGGATACTGAGTTGGATGATCAGCCATGATCATATTGAATGGCGGTGCAGGCTCGAAGGGCCGAATGGCCTACTCCTGCACCTATTTTCTATGTTTCTATGTTTCTATAAGCAGAGCTTACGACCAGACTATTCTTCCAAATCCAATGTCAGCCATTTTCGGTACCCCTCCCAATACCAACCTCTCTGTTGCGGTGAAACGGGTCCTAGCTTTTACAACCTTGTTAGCCCGGAGACTGATCTTGCTTAGTTGGAGGCTCACCTGTCCCCCGACACACGCCCGTTGGATTAAGGAGGTGCTTTACAATCTGAAACTTGAAAAACTTAGGTTCTCTCTCAAAGGCTCTACCAGGACATTCCTAGATACATGGAACCCTTTCTTTGAACTGGTTAACTCTCTTACCTTGTCCCCGGACTCGGAAGAGGACTGAGTGTTCTCCATCATCGTTTTGTTCTGCAGCAGCTGCTTTCCCCTTAATCCCCCCCTCCCTACAATTGTTTATTTATATATATATGCATATATATATGTATTTTTTTATTTTTTATTTTTTCTATTTTTATTTTTATATAGCACATTTTGTTTCGTCTATTCTACCATTTGTGTGTGGATGTGTACGTATGGGTTGTTTGTCCCCGTTTGGCTCCGACCTGACTTGGGTGGGTTGAAGGTGGGTAAGGGTAAGGGGTTTGAGGATCGCTTACATACTGTTGTACAATTATGCCTTGATTATTACTGTCTGTTATTATTGTATGTATGTAAATTGCCGTGAAATTCAAATAAAAAGATTAAATTCAAATACCAGTCCCAGAGAGTGGGACAGAAGATTAAGTCGAAAGAGACCTTTGTCACAGAAGACATGGCTAAGATTCTCGGAGAGGTTTTGGCCAGAGAAAGTAGTTCCAGGAGGAACTGCAGCCAATAGATCTCGGCCAGAGATGGCCTTGAGGTCTATCGACAACATCGAGTCTTATCTGAAGACATCTAAGGATTTGTGAGTACAAATCGATTGAATTTGAAATCACAGCTTTATTTTAAAAGGCTTCGGTAACAGAGCCATCAGAAAGTGTTTTTGCAATTTGTCTGTGGAAGAGAGATTATAGCCAGACAGACCTTGGATTGTTTTGAGTCTCTTGATAAGTGCATTCCATTTGTCTTAGAATCAACTTTATGCACCTGGGGTTAGAGAGATGTTCTCTACATTATCAGTATGTTATGGTTTTGAAGGAAATGTTGACAAAATAAAGCCAGAGCTACTAGCAGAGACTTTTGTTCGATTAATTTAAAGACTTGGCAATATGCCAAGACCTCTTTAAAATCATGGAATTAGAAGAGGAAGTAAGAGCTACGCCAGATGAACTACATGGTGGTGAAGAAAGACCCAGACAAGTTAAAGACACCCAAAGAAAGGAGAACTCGATGTTGCAGCTCGATGAGAAATCTCGGCCACATGTAAGAATAGAATCTTCTGAGTAATAATAGAATCATCTTTAACAAATTGCCCAGAAGATTGAGAGAAAAGTGGAGAGATAAATCAGGCAAAATTAGAGATGAGAGGAACCAAGTAGCCAGGCTACCAGACCTGGTGGAATTCTTGGACAGGGAAGTACGGAACATGTTAGAACCACACTGGACTATTGAAGACTGCAAACCAGTTTGGCAAAAGAATAAATCGGGGAAGGTAGCGCATCTGTGGATAACAAGGAAAATCAGGGATAGTATCAAAACAAAAGATGAAGCGTACAAATTAGCCAGAAAAAGCAGCCTACCAGAGGACTGGGAGAAATTCAGAGTCCAGCAGAGGAGGACAAAGGGCTTAATTAGGAAAGGGAAAATAGATTATGAAAGAAAACTGGCAGGGAACATAAAAACTGACTGCAAAAGTTTTTATAGATATGTGAAGAGAAAAAGATTAGTTAAAACAAATGTAGGTCCCTTGCAGTCAGAAACAGGTGAATTGATCATGGGGAACAAGGACAAGGCAGATCAATTGAATAACTACTTTGGTTCTGTCTTCAATAAGGAAGACATAAATAATCTGCCGGAAATAGCAGGGGACCGCGGGTCAAATGAGATGGAGGAACTGAGTGAAATCCAGGTTAGCCAGGAAGTGGTGTTAGGTAAATTGAATTGATTAAAGGCCGATAAGTTCCCAGGGCCAGATAGGCTGCATCCCAGAGTACTTAAGGAAGTAGCCCCAGAAATAGTGGATGCATTAGTGATCATTTTTCAAAACTCCTTAGATTCTGGAGTAGTTCCTGAGGATTGGAGGGTAGCTAATATAACCCCACTTTTTAAAAATGGAGGGAGAGAGAAAACGGGGAATTACAGACCAGTTAGTCTAACATTGGTACTGGGGAAACTGCTAGAGTCAGTTATTAAAGATGGGATAGCAGCACATTTGGAAAGTGGTGAAATCATTGGACAAAGTCAGCATGGATTTACGAAAGGTAAATCATGTCTGACGAATATTATCGAATTTTTCGAGGATGTAACTAGTAGAGTGGATAAGGGAGAACCAGTGGATATGTTATATCTGGACTTTCAGAAGGCTTTCGACAAGGTCCCACATAAGAGATTAGTATACAAACTTAAAGCACACGGTATTGGGGGTTCAGTATTGATGTGGATAGAGAACTGGCTGGCAAGCAGGAAGCAGAGTAGGAGTAAACGGGTCCTTTTCAGAATGGCACGCAGTGACTAGTGCGGTACCGTAAGGCTCAGTGCTGGGATCCCAGCTATTTACAATATATATTAATGATTTGGGCGAGGGAATTGGATGCAACATCTCCAAGTTTGTAAATGACACAAAGCTGGGGGGCAGTGTTAGCTGTGAGGAGGATGCTAGGAGGCTGCAAGGTGACTTGGATAGGCTGGGTGAGTGGGCAAATGCATGGCAGATGCAGTATAATGTGCATAAATGTGAGGTTATCCACTTTGGTGGCAAAAACAGGAATGGTGGCCGATTAGGAAAATGAGAGATGCAACAAGACCTGGGTGTCATGGTACACCAGTCATTGAAAGTAGGCATGCAGTTGCAGCAGGCAGTGAAGAAAGCGAATGGTATGTTAGCATTCATAGCAAAAGGATTTGAGTATAGGAGCAGAGAGGTTCTACTGCAGTTGTACAGGGTCTTGGTGAGACCACACCTGGAGTATTGCGTACAGTTTTGGTCTCCTAATCTGAGGAAAGACATTCTTACCATAGAGGGAGTACAGTGAAGGTTCACCAGACTGATTCCTGGGATGTCAGGACTTTAATATGAAGAAAGACTGGATAGACTTGGCTTGTACTCGCTAGAATCTAGAAGATAGAGGGGGGATCTTATAGAAACTTACTAAATTCTTAAGGGGTTGGACAGACTAGATGCAGGAAGATTGTTCCCGATGTTGGGGAAGTCCAGAACAAGGGGTCACAGTTTAAGGATAAATTGGAAATCTTTTAGGACCGAGATGAGAAAAACATTTTTCATTGGCTATATTTAAGAGGGAGTTAGATGTGGCCCTTGTGGCTAAAGGTATCAGGGGGTATGGAGAGAAGGCAGGTACAGGATACTGAGTTGGATGATCAGCCATGATCATATTGATTGGCGGTGCAGGCTCGAAGGGCCGAATGGCCTACTCCTGCATCTATTTTCTATGTTTCTATGTTTCTATGTTGAGAAAACTATCCCGCATACATTCCAAGAAATCCTCTTCCTCGGCACTCCTGCCAATTTGATTCACCCAATCTATATGTAGATTGAAGTCACCCATTATAACTGTTTTACCTTTGTTGCACGCATTTCTAATTTCCTGTTTGATGCCATCCCCAACTCCACTACTACTGTTCGGTGGCCTGTACACAACTCCCACTGGCGTTTTCTGCCCCTTAGTGTTTCGCAGCTCTACCCATATCGATTCCACAGCCTCCAAGCTAATGTCCTTCCTGTCTATTGCATTAATCTCCTCTCTAACCAGCAATGCTACCCCACCTCCTTTTCCTTTCTGTCTATCCCTCCTGAATATTGAATATCCCTGGATGTGCAGCTCCCAGCCTTGGTCACCCTGGAGCCATGTCTCCATGATCCCAACTATATCATATTCATTAATAACTATCTGCACATTCAACTCGTCCACCTTATCATGACCCGGCGGGGTCACAACATCAGCGGCCTGGATCGCCTCAGCGCAGAGAACAAGGAGGAAGAGACAAGGAATTAAGACTTTTGCCTTCCATCACAGTGAGGAGGTGCCTGGTGGACTCACTGTGGTGGATGTTAATATCTGTTTATTGTGTGTTTTGTTATTTTATTCTATGTTATGACTGCAAAGCACGAAATTTCGTTCAGACTGAAAAGTCTGAGTGACAATAAAGGATACTTGACGATTACGAATGCTCCTTGCATTGAGACACAAAGCCTTCAGGCTTGTTTTTTTTAACAACACTCTTACCCCTTATACAATTATGTTGAAAAGTGGCCCTTTGTGATTTTTGCCCTGGATTTGTCGGCCTGCCACTTTTACTTTTCACCTTGTGAAACTGTAAAAATGGGAGTAGTCAAACGAGAAGTTATTGAGGGTAAGGACCAACTCCGCTAGGCGGAGGGGAGTATCAGTGGACGGGTATAGGTCTGAAGAAGAGTTTCGGCCCGAAACATTGCCAATCTCCTTCGCTCCATAGATGCTGCTGCGCCCGCTGAGTTACTCCAGCATTTTTGTGTACCTTTACCTTTCACCTTGCTACCTATTGCTTTTACCCTCATGTTACACCCCTCTGTCTCTCTGCCCACGCTCCCTTCCCCCTGCCACATTAGTTTAAATCCTCCCCGACAGCACTAGCAAACACTCCCCCAAGGACATTGGTTCCATTCCAGCCCAGGTGCAGACCGTCCTGTTTGTACTGGCCCCACCTCCCCCAGAACTGGTTCCAATGCCCTAGAAATTTGAATCCATCCCCCTTGCACCATTTTTCAAGCCACGTATTCATCTGCAATATCCTCCTATTTCTACTCTGACTAGCACGTGACACTGGTAATAATCCAGAGATTATTACCTTTGAGGTCCTGCTTTTAAGTTTATCTCCTAGCTCCCTAAATTCACCTTGTAGGACCTCATCCCATTTTTTACCAATATCGTTGGTGCCAATGTGCACCACGACAACTGGCTGTTCACCCTCCCCATCCAGAATGTTCTGCAGCTGCTCACTGACATCCCTGACCCTTGCACCAGGGAGGCAACATACCATCCTGGAGTCTCGTTTGCGGCTGCAGAAACGCCTATCTATTCCTCTTACAATTGAATCCCCTATTACTATAGCCCTTCCACTATTTTTTCTTTCCGTCCTGTGCCGCAGAGCCACCCACGGTGCCATGAACTTGGCTGCTGCTGCCTTCCCCTGATGTATCCCAAATGGTATATCTGTTTAAGAGGGAGATGACCGCAGTGGACTCCTGCAGTACCTGCCTACTGCTACGCGGGCTAGTGGCCACCCGTTCCCTTTCTGTCCACTTAACTTTTACCTGCGGTGTGGCGAACTCACTGTACGTGCTATTCACGACTTTCTCAGCATCATGGATGCTCCAGTATGAATCCAACCGCAGTTCCAATCATTCAATGCGGTCTGCCAGGAGCTGCAGCTGGACGCACTTCCTGCAAATGTCGTCACCAGGGACACCGACAATATCCCTGATCTCCCACATGTTGCAGGATGAGCAAACCACGGGACCGATCTCAACTGCCATGGCTTACCCCCAAATTAAATCAACTCACTCCCACTATAAAAATCTTAATCCTTTAAACTGTACCTTTACTAAAAAGCACTGTACCCTTAACTCACTGTACTCTTAACTCACTGTACCCTTAACTCAGTGTACACTTCAATAAGATTCCCTCTCATCCTTGTAAACTCCAGATTGTACAAGTCCAGATGCTCCATTCTCTCAGCATATGACAGTCCCGCCATCCCGGGAATTAACCTTGTACACATACACTGCACTCCCTCAATAGCAAGAATGTCCTTCCTCAAATTAGGGGACCAAAACTGCACACAATACTCCAGGTGTGGTCTCACTAGGGCTCTGTACAACTGCAGAAGGACCTCTTTGCTCCTATATTCGATTCCTCTTGCTATAAAGGTCAACATGCCATTCGCTTTCTTCACTACCTGCTGTACCTGCATGCTTACTTTTATAGACTGATGTACAAGGGCCCCCAGATCCCGTTGTACTTCCCCTTTTCCCAACTTGACGCCATTTAGATAGTAATCTGCCTTCCTATTTTTGTACCAAAAGGGATAACCTCACATATATCCGCATTAAACTTCATCTGCCATTCATCTGCCCACTCCCCCAACCTGTCCAAGTCATCCTGCATTCTCATAGCATGCTCCTCACAGTTCACACTGCCACCCAGCTTTGTGTCATCTGCAAATTTGCTAATGTTACTTTGAATCCCTTCATACAAATCATTGATGTATATTGTAAATAGCTGCGGTCCCAGCATAGAGCCTTGCGGTACCCCACTAGTCACTGCCTGCCATTCTGAAAGGGACCCGTTAATCCCTACTCTTTGTTTCTTGTCTGCCAACCACTTCTCTATCCATGTCAGCACTCTACCCCCAATATCATGTGCCCTAATTTTGCCCACTAATATCCTATGTTGGACCCTATCAAATGCGGGACCTTATCAATTTTATTGCATGATATCATGGAGATGGCGGCAGAAAATTGCTCACCAGTTCTCTGACTTCACAGCAGAATTAGCCAACATTATACTGTGCAGTAAACAACTTTTGTCTTATTCAACAACAGATGGTTAATACAAGTCAAACACAATACAAGTGCATCTTGAGCAACAGAAGATAACTAAAAAGGCAATACGGTGAGAAAAGATGAGATACGAAGGTAATCTAGCCACGAATATAAAGGAGGATAGTAAAAGCTTTAGCTATTTGAAGAGGAAAGAATTAGTTAAGACTTAAGTTGGTCCCTTGAAAACTGAAAAAGGTGAATTTATTATGGGGAACAAGGAAATGGCAGATAAGTTGAACATGTACTTTGGATCCGTCTTCACTAAGGAGGATACAAACAATCTTCCTGATATAGTAGTGGCCAGAGGATCTGGGTTGACAGAGGAACTGAAGGAAATCCATATTAGGCAGGAAATGGTGCTGGATAGACTGATGGGACTAAAGGCTGATAAATCCCCAGGGCCTGATGGTCTGCATCCCAGGGTACGTAAGGAAGTGGCTCTAGAAATCGTGGACGCATTGGTGATAATTTTCCAATGATTCAGGATCAGTTTCTGGGGATTGGAGGGTAGCTAATGTTATCCCACTTTTTAAGAAAGGCGTGAGGGAAAAAACAGGGAAATATATTCAAGAAGGAACTGCAGATGTGGAAAATTGAAGGTAGACAAAAATGCTGGAGAAATTCAGCGGATGCGGCAGCATCTATGGAGTGAAGGAAATATGCAACGTTTCGGGCCAAAACTCTTCTTCAGACTGATGCAGGGTGGGGGAGGGCGGGGAGAAGAAAGGAAGAGGAGGAGCCAGAGGGCAGAGGGAAAGCTCAGAAGGGGAGGAGACAGCAAGGGCTACCGGAAATTGGAGATGTCAATGTTCTGGCCACTGGGGTGCAGACTGCCCAAGTGGAATATGAGGTGCTGCTCCTCCAATTTCCGGTGATGCTCACTCTGGCAGTGGAGCAGGCCCAGGACAGAAAGGTCGGGTTCAGAATGGGAGGGTGAGTTGAAGGCTGAGCCGCAGGGAGATCAGGTTGGTTAATGCGGACCGAGCAGAGATGTTCGGTGAAACGATCGCCAAGCCTACGCTTGAGTACAATTGAGTACATTTGGTACAAGATACTTGCATATCAATGTCCTCAGTCACTGCATACCTCAAAGGCATCGGACATTGTCTCGATATTAATCTGGGCTTCCTCTCTCGTCAAATGCTAGACGCATTTCAGTCATTGGTCATTATCTCAATACACAGCAACCTGAGGCAAGCCTAGACTTGCCTTTCTGTCTCAATCTACTGCAGAACAGCCTGCTTTGAGACTAAAATATAAGTTGTAAGCTGGCCCAGGAATCCATTTAATATTTTCTTATATTTTTAACATAATTCATCCTTATCAACTATACGTGCATTTCACCCTACACTTGTGTTCAGTCCGCCAAGGCCTGGTGGATCTCTCGGTTGCCAACCGGGACTTACCACTCCCACACTGATCTTTCTGTCCTGGGCCTCCTCCATTGCCAGAGTGATGTGACACGCAAACTGGCGAAACAGCACCTCATAGCTTACAGCCCAATGACATGAACATTGAATTCTCCAAATTAAGGAGACCCCCCCCACCATGGGCCATCTCTTCATCATTCCTTTGTATTCTTCTCGCTGGCGAAAGGTGTCAGGATTCAAGTCAAGAATCAAGAATCAAGTTTCCTTTATTGTCATTCAGACCTTTCGGTCTGAACGAAATTGTGATGCCTGCAGTCATACACAGAACCAATAATAACAAAACATACAATAAACACAAATTAAACATCCACGACAGTGAGTTCACCAAGCACACCCTCACTGTGATGGAGGCAAAGTCTTAGTCTCCGTCTCTTCCCTCCTTGTTCTCCCTCTGCGCTGAGGCGATCGATCCAGGCCGAAGATGCCGCCCTCCAGTCCAGCGGACCTCCGTGGTGATGTCGCCGCCGCCGAAAGCCGGAACGCCGTCTCCGCTCCGAGACGGCCCGCCACAGCATCAGCCCCGGGTCCCGCAGTCTCCGCTCCGGATTAATCCGGACTCAGGATTAATCCGGAGTCACTGCTTCCCGTCCCCCGGCCGTTCCCCTCAACTCCGAACGGTGGGATCTCACTCTCTGCCCTTGGACGTCCGCAGGCTTTGTAACCAGGATCCTGGTAAACAGAAGTCTTGTCAGAAAAAGGGAAAGTAAATTACAAAGAGATGTCTTTGAAGATGAAATATTATGTACTGCTTGTAAAACAATGTTTTTTGTATATGTACTGCCTGTAAAAAAATGTTTTTTATATGTGGAATGTGTGAAATTTGAAGCAATGAGCAAATGTGTGCGTTTCCCTTTAAGAACAGAGTTTGTCCTTTAAAGTGCAAATGTACAGACAGGTTATGGTTTGTCCCTTTAAGAAACTGCAATGAATGGGGGCGGAGCTATACTCGAATGATAAAATGTGTTGGTTGTTATAAATCTTTTGAGCCGAGTTCAAAAAGAGACTCATCCTGATTAAAGTGTTAAATGAAATTGGAAATGTCAAAATCACAGAGAAAAAGAAAATGTATTATGGATTACTGATTCTGAGTTTGAGTTCTTTTGGGATAGCTTGTTTTGATGTGATAATAAGTGTGTCGTTTAAAATGCAAATGAAGCAAGATTACTGTCTGCAGACACACAAATGTGTTGAAGCATGTGCTATGTAAGGGGAAATACAGTATAATATAGATAAATGTGAGGTTATCCACTTTGGCGGCAAAAACAAGGGGGCAGATTATTATCTCAATGGGGTTAGGTTAGGTAAGGGGGAGGTGCAGCGAGACCTGGGCGTCCTTGTACACCGGTCACTGAAAGTTGGCTTACAGGTACAGCAGGCAGTGAAGAAAGCTAATGGAATGTTGGCCTTCATAACAAGAGGATTTCAGTATAGGAGTAAAGAGGTTGTTCTTAAGTTGTATAGGGCTCTGGTGAGACCACATCTGGAGTATTGTGTACAGTTTTGGTCTCCTAATGTGAGGAAGGACATCCTTGTGATTGAAACAGTGCAGCGTAGGTTCACGAGATTGATCCCTGGGATGGGTGGACTGTCATATGAGGAAAGATTGAAAAGACTAGGCTTGTATTCACTGGTGTTTAGAAGGGTGAGGGGTGTTCTTATAGAAAAATATAAAATTATAAAAGGACTGGACAAGCTAGATGCAGGAAAAATGTTCCCAATGTTGGGCGAGTCCAGAACCAGGGGGCCACAGTCTTAGAATAAAGGGGAGGTCATTTAAGACTGAGGTGAGAAAAAACGTTTTCACCCAGAGAGTTACGAATTTATGGAATTCTCTGCCACAGAGGGCAGTGGAGGCCAAGTCACTGGATGGATTTAAGAGAGTTAGATAGAGCTCTAGCGGCTAGTGGAGTCAAGGGATATGGGGAGAAGGCAGGCACGGGTTATTGATAGGGGATGATCAGCCATGATCACAATGAATGGCGGTGCTGGCTCGAAGAGCCGAATGTCCTCCTCCTGCACCTAGTTTCTATGTTTCTATGAAATGAATGTACATGCAAAATTGTGTTTGCAGTGTATTTGGGTACTTGGAACTGACTCAAAAGAACATTCAGCTACAGAAGTAAACTGATAAGCTTCTTTATTCTAGGACGCCACCTTGAGTCTCCCCCAGCGCATGCGTCCCCTCGCACAAGACATAACATATGCTAATTATATTACATACATCACACTGCTCCCCCTTTAACTTGGAGGCAGATAACTCCATTTACATTATATACATTACACTGCTCCCCCTTTAGCTTGGAGGCAAATAACACCATTTCTATTACATTAAATATAATTGATCAACACACTGTTGCAAAATTATATTATTACAGTCATCCTACATTACATCCTCATAACTGTAATAATCATATCTAAACTTAGCACTTATAATGGTTCATTCCACTCATCTTCCTTAAACCAAATACATTACCCCTTGCTTTATGTGTTATCCTTTTCCGTTCCCTTCTGTGTAAATTGTACACTCTTTCTAATCACTCTAGCGCTACCTGTATCTCTGCCTCTTCCCTTTTTAAATATCCTAATCTAATTTGCAGATTTCTTCCTGTTCTTGATATTCTGCCAAAGTTAACATTTCCTCTGTTTCTGTTCCTTATTTGTAGGTGGGATCTGACACATGACTGCAGGTTTTCGTCTTTCAGCAGCTTTCCCTGTCGCTCAATTTCCTGGTGCTGCGTATTTATCTAAAGTAAAGTAAACTTTATTGTCAATTCAAATAATGCAACAAGTAGTTACACAGAGGATTGAAATTGCGTTTCCCCATCTGCTCTTGTTGTATAATAACATTCTGCAATGCATAACCATTTGTCCATTGCTCAGTGAAGGAAGCGCCATGCTGGACTACAGTGAAGTGTCCTAATCGCAATCGGTCCTGCATACTTTTGTCTCGACCGACAAGCCTCTCTTTAGACTTTTCTATTAACAGCTTTTTGCTCATCGTCACACATTTATTTAACCTTCTTTGTATCGTTTAAGCCTTTTCTGTTGTTCATCTATTTGTCTTCTTAAATCACCTTTCTGGTTATTCATCAAGAAGTAAGATCTATATTGTCTTTACAATACAACAGTGGCTTTGATTTGCGCTCCGTATAGTTTTCTTACTACATAAGCACGGTAGTGAGACTGCACTACAACTGCTGTATTAATCAGTTTGAGGAAGTCTTTCCTATATCATTTAAGCCTTTTGTATCGTTTAAGCCTTTTCTGTTGTGCATCTATTTGTCTCCTTAGGTCTTTCCTATACCAACTCATACGGAGTGTTGACAGCACTTTTACAGTAGCCCTCTTTAGCTTAACCCACTGCCTAACCACCATACTCTTGTAGGCAGCCTGAATGGTAATGGTTGCGTACCTCATTGACTGATATTGCACAAACTGGGAATGCCCTATTTTGCATGCTTTGTACCATCTCTGGATCGAAATTACTGCTTGTCGCATAGCTCTGTACCGTGTCCTTAATCGGTAACCACGGAATGCAACTTGCAGAGTGACTACAGCCACCTTTTGCATCAAGAAATGCTTTCTTGAAATGCACATCCTTATGAATGACTTAGTATGGCGTGCTGCCTTGATTTTCTCAACCAATTCTCTGGCTTTAATCCCGCGGTAGAAAGCCTGAATACAAACCACTGCTTTTCTCAAACTATTATAATGTCTCACTTGGACATCTTTTATCTGGCAAGCTCTGTATCGTTGCTGTACCGCAATGGCAGACCAGCGTAGTTTCTTGAAATACTGACGCTGTTTATGCATCTGATAATAAGTCTGTATGACCTTGGCAGATTTGTGCATGCACCGCAATTGCTTTCGAACACCCATTCCTCGGTAGGCAGCCTGAAGCAGTACAACGCTTCTGCGTACCTTCATGTAAGTCTTGCGATCACATTCCATTTGAAGGTGTGCCCTATAATGGTTTTGTACCATTATAGCTGCCAATCTCATTGCCTTGTATTGACGGAATACTCTGTGCATTCTAAATGCTGCTTGTATTACCGTTGCTGCCTTCTGTTTGTACCGGATCTCTCTCCGTACCTTCATACCCCTGAATGCAGCTTGAATAGCTAGGGTTGCCTTTTGGATGGCAATTTCCCTTTGCCTTTGACTTCTGTCACTTTGCATTTGCCCTTTGTCCCTTTGCACTTGACCTTTGTCCCTTTGCACTTGATCTTTGTCCTTTCGCACTTGACCATGGTCCTTTTGAACTTGACCTTGGTCCCTTTGTACTTGACCTTGGTCCCTTTGCACTTGACATTTGTCCTTTTGCACTTGACCTTGGTCCTTTTGCACTAGACCTTTGTCCTTTTGCACTTGACCTTGGTCCTTTTGCACTTGACGTTTGTCCTTTGAGGGACTCTCTGCCCTCTTTAGTTCAGGCTCCTTGCCTCTGGATGCCCTTGGAGGTTTTGGCGAGAAATGAGCCATTAATGCCTCCTCATACATTTTAACTGTGGGCTATGCTGGCTGCAGTAACATACGTAATAATAATAATAATAATAATTCATTTTATTTGCTGGCGCCTTTCTAACACCCAAGGACACCTTACAAGACATAAAATCACAAAATACAAAACACATAGTCGGAATAAATTAAATATAAAAACACCACAATACACAAATCAAGGACAGAATTCAATTACAAAAGCACAAAAGAAAATCAGAAACACAATTTGAGGAGAGAGCAGCGGCAGCCAAACCGCGCCAGCGTTCACTCTCCCCTCCGACCGCCATCTTGAACAAAGACCAACAGACACAGCACACAAAAATCATCCCCCCACAATGACCACCACTGTGGGGGAAGGCACAATGTCCAGTCCCCAACCCCAGTTCACCCAAAGTCAGGCCCAATGAGGCCTCCGCTATTGCCTCTATGGAGGCCCGATGTTCCTGGCCGTTTTCACCGGGTGATGCTGGCCCGGCGTCGGGAGTGTCCTCTAGTGGCTGGGCCATCTGGAACGGCCGCATACCTTACCGGAGGCCGCAGCTTCCGAAGTCGACAAGGCCATGCCGGTTTGGAGCTCCAAGGCTCCCGATGTTAAGGTCGGCGCCGCCCGATCCTCTCCACAGTCCCGCAGCCCGGAGGTGTTGAGCTCGGCGGTCACAGCTCACCGGAGCTCCAGCGCGTCGATCCAGTGCGGCGACCCAGGCAAGGCATCGCCCGCTACGCTCTGTGATGGCGCTCCAGCGCTGTGCCGCCACCGAAGCTGAAGGTGCTGGGCGGTCCCCGCCAGGAAACGGCGCTTCAGGCCCGCTGGTAGGCCACGAGGACGGGTCGACGGGGCAGCCCGGAGAAAAGCTGCCTCACCGACAAGGTAGGGACCTAGAAATAAGGTTACCCCCTTACCCCTACATTAAAACTCAAGTTCTTCTTCTTCTTCTTCTTGTAGGATTCCGGCAGTGTAGACGCTGCTAAGCATATTACTGCCCTCCACAGGTCAAAGTTTGAACTAAATTCTTACATACAGTCCTGTAACTTGCAGGAATTGAACAGCCCTGGATATCAGTTGATGTTTCTCATTGTGTCCAAACAAAGATAAAACAGAAAAAGCCTCAACTCCAAGTCCTGTCAGTCTAACAAACAATACTTTTCTTTCTACCCTATACTTTTTACATTCTAGGAAAACATGCTTAACTGTCTCATTACTCCCACATTCACACAAGCCAGAAACACGTTTCCCTACAAAAAAGTCAAGTTCTCCTACAGACAGCACACAAGACTAACTAAAACTACAACAAACAAAAAAAGTGAGTTAAACGGACGGCTGCTGATTAGCAGCCGTTCACCAAGATGGCGCCTCCTCCCGGATTGGTCTGATAACCCTCTCTTCCTAAGCCTAATATGAACCATGCTCTCTTCGTCTCCTCTGCAGCGATATCATTGGAAATGAAACAAGCCCTCCAAGACTTCAGTTCATTTCTCAAAATTACACGCAGAATTTAACTGAGGCACGTTTCTGACAATTTGAAAAGCCATGCTACCTGTTGCTATTCAGGTGCACTATATTCTGTTCTCTCACTGTGTTTTCTGCCCTGGACAATCCTTTTACACACTAAAAGTGATCCAGCCCACTGACTATTACTAATTCTTATAATAATAGATTTATACTATTAACCAACATTTCATGTTAATAGCTATTTAGAACATTTTAAACCATATTCCTTCTATGCACACAGATTTACTATTAATAACAGTGACCAATGCATTACATTTAAACAGTCCTGCTTTTACTGTGCCCATGCATTTCATTCACAGAGGGCTTTTATTATGAAGGATTTCCAGCTTGTGGCCTGTGGACTCTGGTGCATCCTCGACCTCTCGAGCTGTTCCCACCAGCACCTTTGCTGATGGCCTCAACGGACCTCCACTTTTGCTGGCTCCCCCGGGCTTCACCGTTACTTTTGCTGCCGCTGGCTCGCTGCCAAGTCTACTCCCGCTGCTCCGCTGATGCCTGCCCGCTGGCTCCACAACCCTCCTGGCTGCGACTGGAACCGCTGCTCGGCTCGTCGCTGGCTCCCGTGGACACCCTGCGGAAGGTAAGTCGCACCTGGTTTCTGCTGCTGGTCCCCGCTGCTCCAAGCGTCGGGACTGTGCCTCTCTCGTGGCAGGCTTTCTCCACTCTGGGCCGTCTCCCGCGACTGGGCTTTCTTCGCTTTCTCCCCCAACCGGGCTGACTCTGCTCCGATCGGCTGAAGTGCTTGACTGCTGTGTCCCGCTTCTCTCGCGCGGACCCACTCTTCTCTCGGGGCCGGTCTTCCCTTTCACGTCCGGGCTTTCCCCGCTCTCGGCCGTCCCTTGCGACCGGGCTTTCACGGCTCTCGGCTTCTCCGCTTCTCTCGCGGGCCTGTCCGCTTTTCTGCTCACGGTCGGGCTGACTCTACTCCCAACCGGGCTTTCTCTCCTCACGGTCGTCTCTTGCGACCAGGCTTTCTCTCACGACCGGTCCGCTTCTCTCGCGGCCAGGTTTTTTTTTACTCTGCCGGTCCGCTTCTCACGCGGCTGGCTTTCTCACTCAACCGGGCTGACTCTTCTCCCGGCCGGGCTGACTCAGTTTCGTCGATGGCTTCACTGGACCTGTCTGTGGCCTACCCGGTACTAGGCCCTCACTCGACATCGGTGGCGGCTCCTGGGCCTGACTGTGGGCTACACAGCCCTGGAAAACATCCGAAGTCGGTGGCGGTCACCGGGCCTGTCTGTGGCCTACACGGTACACGGCACACGGCCCTGGAACTCGCCCGAAGTCGGTGGCGGCTGCTAGGCCTCTTCTGCCCCTTTGCCGTGGCTGCACGGCCCTGGAAAACATTCCAGGTAAGTTGACACCGTCGCTGTCCTGCTGGTTAGGCTTCCAGCTTCCGGCTGCGTTCTTCGGTGACACTTACTTATTGCCCCACTTGTTTTCCTTGCTTCCTGTTCCGACCTTTCTTTTCTTTGGCTTGGTGCCGTTCCACTTTGTTTCCAAGCACAACCTCTTTTTAACTTTTTTTTTTTTTTCTTGACAGCCATTCTTTGTACTTTTCTGTTCTTTTATCCTCGTTGCCTCATTATCCTTGTTGTGTGTTCTGGTGTAACAATTCACCTAAAACTTAGCTGTACAAAGATTATTCAGCTTGAGGAATTCGACAAAAAAAAATCAGTCTAAAATGTGTAACAATCCGAAGGACGACATCTTGCCACGTAGACACAACATAGAGTAACCTTACAAAACTCACCGACTTGTACAGCTGATGTTTTAAATTACAGTCCCCGGCATAGAGGGATCTGCAGGCCTCTCATGTCCAGCTCGCAAACGACTGCGACACAACTCCGTATCTACTGTTTAAAACTGTTAAACAATCCTGCTTGTTGCTAAACAGTCCTGCGGGTGAGTACTCCATCCTATCCTTGTCACCAATTGTAGTGTATTTGGGTACTTGGAACTGACTCAAAAGAACACTCAGATACAGGAGTAAACTGACAAGTTTCTTTATTCTAGGACGCCACCTTGAGTCTCCCCCAGCGCATGCGTCCCCTCGCACAAGACATAACATATGCTAATTATATTACATACATCACAGTGTTCATTGGTACAAATGGGGGTTTGAGGGAACTCACAATGAGGGGTAAATGGTGAGAGAAGATAAAGTAGATTGGGGAAGAGAACATATTTGGAGAATTCAAGATATGAATATTTAGGTCTGGGGGGGGGGGGCCCTCTTCAGATATATCGGATTAAAGAACAAGTTCACAGGGAAGGTGATAAAGGAGGCGTCTAAAGACTAATTTCACATTTCCAAACCACCCGCAGAGTTTTGGTGGAGGGAATGAATAGAATAGGTTGAAGTCCCAGTCATTCAACCCCAGTTAGAGAAACAGGATTAACAACGTTTAATTGATACAGGAAAAGCTGCTGTACCTACCCCCTGGAGAGTGGGGGGCAGCCACCTACAGGCCCTGGGCGATTAACTAATTATGTATGGACAACAATTAACCCATGTCATGCATTCCCAGGTACGGGGAGCTGTGCTGAACACCAGTGAGCACAGGGACAAGTCCATAAAGGCTACATGATGGACGGCTGGGACAAGAAAAAATTGACACTGTGTTGAAAGAAACAACCAAGTGCTACCAACAACATTCCACGAACAAAACATTTTTTTACAGACAGTACATATACAAAAAACATTGTTTTACAAGCAGTACAAAATATTTCATCTTCAAAGACGTCTCTTTGTAATTTACTTTACCTTTTTCTGACAAGACTTCTGTTTACCGGAATCCTGGTTACAAAGAATTTACAAGAATTTGTTTTTAATGCTGCCTTATTTTATTAGCTCAGCCATTCCCCAGGGAGACTGATGCTCTGTCGGGCCACTTATATAGTCATTGCAGTGGGAGGACTGAGGCCTTCACTGTTGGTATCAAGTCAAGTCAAGTCAAGTCAAGTTTATTCGTCACATACACATACGAGATGTGCAGTGAAATGAAAAGTGGCAATGCTCGCGGACTTTGTGCAAAAACACAAACAAACTACAAACAGAATGGAACAGAATCACATATTCACACATTACATATTTGTGAGAGGGAAGAAAAAGGAAAAACAGCAATTTTAAAAAGACATCACACAACAGTAAAATGGTACAGTAATGTTAGTCCCTGGAGAGATAGGAGTTTTACAGTCCTAATGGCCTCTGGGAAGAAGCTCCTTCTCATCCTCTCCGTTCTCACAGCATGGCAACGGAGGCGTTTGCCTGACCGTAACAGCTGGAACAGTCCGTTGCAGTGGTGGAAGGGGTCTCCCATGATTTTGTTGGCTCTGGAGTTGCACCTTCTGATGTACAGTTCCTGCAGGGGGGGCAAGTGAAGTTCCCATAGTGCGCTCGGCCGAACGCACTACTCTCTGCGGAGCCTTCTTGTCCTGGGCAGAACAGTTCCCAAACCAAATCGTGATATTTCCAGACAAGATGCTTTCCACAGCCGCTGAGTAGAAGCACTGGAGGATCCTCAGAGACACTCTGAATTTCCTCAATTGCCTGAGGTGGTAAAGGCGCTGCCTTGCCTTACTCACGAGTACTGCAGCGTGTGATGTCCATGTCATATCCTCAGAGATGTGGACTCCCAGGTATTTAAAACAGCTCACCCTATCCACAGTATCCCCATTTATCTTCTGTGGTGTGTACATCCTCGGATGTTGTGCCCTCCTAAAGTCCACGATCAGCTCCTTAGTTTTTTTGATATTCAAGAGGAGGCTGTTGTCCTGACACCAGAGTGCCAGATCAGCCATCTCCTCCCGGTGGTAGGCCTTCTCTTCGTTATCTGAGATCAGGCCCACCACCACAGTCATCTGCAAACTTGATTATCGAGTTGAACCTGGCCACACAGTCATGTGTGTACAGGGAGTACAGTAGGGGGCTGAGGACGCAACCCAGGGGGGGGGGATCCAGTGCTCAGGGTGAGGGTCTTTGATGTATTTTCCTCCAATCTTGACTTCCTGGGGCCTGGTGGTGAGAAAGTGCAGGACCCAGGCACACAGGGGAGTGTTAAGTTCCAGTTCCAGCAGCAAGTCTGGTGGGGACTATCATGTTGAAGGCTGAACTGAACTCAATGAACAGCATCCTCACATAGCCCCCCTTCTGGCTGTCAAGGTGAGAGAGAGCATTGTGCAGAACCTGGGAGACCGCATCGTCCGTGGATCTGTTCGGTCGGCATGCGAACATTAGCGGGTCCACGTTGCGAGGGAGGAAGGCGCAGATGTGTTTCTTGACCAGCCTCTTGAAGCATTTCATGACTACCGGACGGTATTCATTCAGACAAACTGGGGAGGCATTTTTGGTGCAGGTACAATGGTGGATCTTTTGAAGCAGGCAGGGACCACGGACTTGGCCAGGGAGAGGTTGAATATTGTTGTGAGCACCGGAGCTAGCTGCGTAGCACAGGACTTAAGTACTCGCCCCAAGATGTCATCTGGGCCTGCAGCTTTCCTCGTGTTCACCCGTGTCAGAGCCCTCCTCACGTCGTGCTCGGACAACAAGAATGTGTGCCCATTCCTCCCTTCAGCTTCGATAGCCAGCACGCTGGCGGTATTGTCATTAGTCGGCAGACCTGGGATGATGTTGTCCGTCTCGAAACGAGCGTCATCAGCTAGGGAGGTGAT
>JAXLNO010005033.1:39808-85316 GCA_038087875.1 Malacoraja senta
GTGTGGATGTGCCGGTGCTCCGTCAGGCCGCTGGACTTGTTGAAGCCCTTGCCGCACTGGGCACATATATAGGGGCGCTCGCCAGTGTGGATGCGCCGGTGCTCCAGCAGGCTGCTGGGGCGGTGAAGCCATTGCCACAGTCGCTGCAGGTGTAGGGCCGGTTCCCAGTGTGGGTGCGCCTGTGCACCCGCCGGTGCTGCTGTAGCTTAGACGAGTCGGCAAAGCCCTTGCCGCAGGTGGAGCAGCCGTAGGGCTTCTCATCTGTGTGCACCCGCCAGTGGTCCTGCAGGTCCTGCGCCATCTTGAAGCTCTTGCCACAGTCGGAGCAGGTGAAGGGGCGTTCTCCCGTGTGAAACCGCCGGTGGGCCTCCAGGTCCTGGCCCGTCTCGAAGCTCTTGCCGCAGTTGGAGCAGGGGAAGGGCCTCTCGCCGGAGTGCACGCGGTTGTGCTGCTGCAGGTTGCCGTAGCTGGCGAAGCTCTTGCCGCACACCGAGCAGTCGAAGGGGCGTTCTCCCGTGTGCACCCGCCGGTGGGTCTCCAGCTGGCTTGGGCTATGCCAGGCCTTGCCACACACATCGCATTCATAACGCTTCACCTTTTTCAGCCCCGTCATGTGGTCCTCCATCGAAGCTCAGCCCCTCGAAGCTCAGCCCGCACACCGAGCAGATGGGAGGAGGGGGGCTCACTGGCACCCTGGCCACCCTCAATGGCCGCTTACGTCCCAGTCTCTCCGTCCACAGCAACGGCTCCTAAACCCTACAGGAGGGGAACACAGAGGGTCAACAAGCTGGCAAACAGGACATTATTAGAACATAGATATATTTACACATAGATATATATACATATATATATATATATATACAAATAGCACATTCAGTCTGAAGAAGGGTTTCGGCCCGAAAGGTTGCCTTTATCTTCTCACCTTTTACCCCTCATTGTGAGTTCCCTCAAACCCCCATTTGTACCAATGAACACAATTTTGCATGTACATTCATTTCCCACTTACACAGCACATGCGTCAACACATTTGTTTGTCTGCAGACAGTAATCTTGCTTCATTTGCATTTTTAAAGACAGACTCTTATTATCACATCAAAACAAGCTTTCCCAAAAGAACTCAAACTCAGAATCAGTAATCCATAATACATTTTCTTTTTCTCTGTAATTTTGACATTTCCAATCTCATTTAACACTTTAATCAGGATGAGTCTCTTTTCGAACTTGGCTCAAAAGATTTATAACAACCAACACATTTTATCATTCGAGTATAGCTCCGCCCCCATTCATTGCAGTTTCTTAAAGGGACAAACCATAACCTGTCAGTTCATTTGCACTTTAAAGGACAAACTATGTTCTTAAAGGGACACGCACACATTTGCTCATTGCTTCAAATTTCACACATTCCACAGACAAAAAACATTTTTTTACAGGCAGTACATATACAAAAAACATTGTTTTACAAGCAGTACATAATATTTCATCTTCAAAGACGTCTCTTTGTAATTTACTTTCCCTTTTTCTGACAAGACTTCTGTTTACCAGAATCCTGGCTACAAAGCCTGCGGACGTCCAAGGGCAGAGAGTGAGATCCCACCGTTCGGAGTTGAGGGGAACAGCCGGGGGACGGAAAGCGGTGACTCCGGATTAATCCTGACACCTTTCGCCAGCGAGAAGAAGACAGAGGAATGATGAAGAGATGGCCCATGGTGAGGGGGGGGGCCTCCTTAATTTGGAGAATTCAATGTTCATGTCATTGGGCTGTAAGCTATGAGGTGCTGTTTCTCCAGTTTGCGTGTCACATCACACTGGCAATGGAGGAGGCCCAGGACAGAAAGATCAGTGTGGGAGTGGGAAGCCCGGGAGATCCAACAGGCAACTGGGAATTCCAGCAGGCCTTGGCGGACTGAACACAAGTGTAGGGTGAAATGCACACCTAGTTGATAAGGCTGAATTATGTTAAAAATATAAGAAAATATTAAATGGATTCCTGGGCCAGCTTACAACTTATATTTTAGTCTCAAAGCAGGCTTTTCTCCAGTAGATTGAGACAGAAAGGCAAGTCTATGCTTGCCTCAGGTTGGTGAATTGTGATTATGACCAATGACGAAAATGCGTCTAGCATTTGACGAGAGAGGAAGCCCAGATTAATATTGAGACAATGTCTGATGCTTTTGAGGTATGCAGTGACTGATGACTTTGATATGCAAGTATCTTGTACCAAATGTACTCAAGCGTAGGCTTGGCGATCGTTTCGCCGAACACCTCCGCTTGGTCCGCAATAACCGACCTGATCTTCCTGTGGCTCAGGACTCCAACTCCTCCAACCATTCCGAATACAACCTTTCTGTTCTGGGCCTCCTCCATGGCCAGAGTGAGCACCACCGGAAATTGGAGGAGCAGCACCTCATATTCCGCTTGGGCAGTCTGCACCCCAGCGGCCTGAACATTGACTTCTCCCATTGCTGTCTCCTCCCCTTCTCAGCTCTCCCGCAGCCCTCTGGCTCCTCCTCTTCCTTTCTTCTTCCCGCCCCCCCACCCTGCATCAGACTGAAGAAGGGTTTTGGCCCGAAATCTTGCCTATTTCCTTCGCTCCATAGATGCTGCCTCACCCGCTGAGTTTCTCCAGCATTTTTGTCTACCTTTAATTTTCTAGCATTTGCAGTTCCTTCTTAAACATTGCTAGCAATGCTTGGGTGCATTTATGGCAGAGGAATCCGTTATATAATTCTGGGCGACACAGTGGCGCAGAGGTACAGCTGCTGCCTCACCGCCAGACCCGGGTTCGATCCTGACTATGGGTGATGTCTATGTGGAGTTTGTACGTTCTCCCCTTGACGTGCGTGGGTTTTTACTCTGGGTGCTCCGGTTTCCTCCATCCAAGGACTGCAGCTATTTACAATATACATCAATGATTTGGACATGTTCCGGATGTTGGGGGAGTCCAGAACCAGGGGCCACAGTTTAAGAATAAGGGGTAGGTCATTTAGAAGGGAGATGAGGAAACACTTTTTCACCCAGCGAGTTGTGAATCTGTGGAATTCTCTGCTTCAGAAGGCAGTGGAGGCCGGTTCCTGTATGCTTTCAAGAGAGTTAGATAGGGCTCTTAAAGATAAGAGTCGGGCAATATGTTGTGAAGGCAGGAACGGGCTACTGATTGTGGATGATCAGCCATGATCACATGAATGGCGGTACTGGCTCTAAGGGTCTGCACCTATTCCTACTCCTGCACCTATTGTCTAATTACATTTCAAAGACGTTCAGGGTTGTAGATTAATCGGCCTCTGCAAAATTGGTAAATTGTCCCTAATGTATGTAGGATAGTGCCAGTGTACGGGGTGAACGCTGGTCGGCAAGGACTCCGTGGGCTGAAATACCTGTTTCCACGATGCATCTCTAAACTAAACTAAACCAAAGAAGGGTCTTGACGCAAAATGTCACCCATTCCTTCTCTCATGGTGCCTGTCCCGCTGAATTACTTCAGCACTTTGTGTCTATCTTTTCCACAGATGCTGCCTGACCCACTGAATTACTCCAGCACTTTTCGTGTAACCTTTTCCACAGATGCTGACTGACCTGTTGAGTTTCCAGCATTTTGTCATAGAATGACACAGCATGGAAACAGGCCCTTTAGCCCAACTCGCCCACACCGACCAACATGTCCCAGCTACACGAGTCCCACATGCCCGCGTTTGGTCCATATCCCTCCAAACCTGTCCTATCCATGTACCTGTCTAACTGTTTCTTAGAAACATAGAAAATAGGTGCAGGAGTAGGCCATTCGGCCCTTCGAGCTGCACCGCCATTCAATATGATCATGGCTGATCATCCAACTCAGTATCCCGTACCTGCCTTCTCTCCATACCCCCTGATCCCCTTAGCCACAAGGGTCACATATAATTCCCTCTTAAATATAGCCAATGAACTGGCCTCAACTACCTTCTGTGGCAGAGAATTCCAGAGATTCACCACTCTGTGTGAAAAATCGGTCCTAAAAGACTTCCCCCTTATCCTTAAACTGTGACCCCTTGTTCTGGACTTCCCCAACATCGGGAACAATCTTCCTGCATCTAGCCTGTCCAACCCCTTAATAAATAATTTTGTAAGTTTCTATAAGATCCCCTATCAATCTTCAATATTCTAGCGAGTACAAGCCGAGTCTATCCAGTCTTTCTTCATATGAAAGTCTTGACATCCCAGGAATCAGTTTGGTGAACCTTCTCTGTACTCCCTCTATGGCAAGAATGTCTTTCCTCAGATTAGGAGACCAAAACTGTACGCAATACTCCACGTGTGGTCTCACCAAGACTAAATGGGAACAATGGGACACTCCCAGCCTCAACTACCTCCTCTGGCAGCTCGTTCCACACACCCACCACCCTTTAGAAACATAGAAAATAGGTGCAGGAGTAGGCCATTCGGCCCTTTGAGCCCTGCACCGCCATTCAATATGATCATGGCTGATCATCCAACTCAGTATCCTGTACCTGCCTTCTCTCCATACCCCATGATCCCTTTAGCCACAAGGGCCACATCTAACTCCCTCTTAAATATAGCCAATGAACTGGCCTCAACTACCTTCTGTGGCAGAGAATTCCACAGATTCACCACTCTCTTTGTGTGAAAAAGTTACCCCTCAGATTCCTATTAAATCTTTTCCCCTTCACCTTAAACCTATGTCCTCTGGTCCTCGATTCCCCGACTCTGGGCAAGAGACTCTGTGCGTTTACCCGATTTATTCCCCTCATGATTTTATACACCTCTATAAGATCACCCCTCATCCTCCTGCGCTCCATTGATTAGAGACCCAGCCTACTCAACCTCTCCCTGTAGCTCACACCCTCTAGTCCAGTGCTTCTTAAACTGGTGAATGATTCACCCAAGGACGAATGAAATTATTTTGGGGTGAATAAAACTAGAGGGGTGAATGAAGGGCGAATGACTTAATTTATTCAGATATTTATATATTTGTTCTGTACTTAAAAAGGCATTGAATTGAAGTGGTTATTAAGCTCTTATTGGTTTAATGGCAATGGAGCTGGAAATTTGATGTTTTTTTCTTTCTACCTAATTTTCTAATTTCAAAGTCGGCGATATTTCTCAAATTTACTGTATTTTTAGGATGTTCAAAAAGATGAATAAAATAAACAAGAAATGAGTTAATTTATGTTTTTGCTCATGTGACAAAATAAATTCTGTATAAAATTATACACAAGGGAGAAGACTAAAATTACCAAAAAACATAGAAACATAGAAAATAGGTGCAGGAGGAGGCCATTCGTCCATTCGAGCCAGCACCGCCATTCATTGTGATCATGGCTGATCGTCCCCTATCAATAACCCGTGCCTGCCTTCTCCCATATCCCTTGACTCCACTAGCCCCTAGAGCTCTATCTCACTCACTCTTAAATCCATCCAGTGATTTGGCCTCCACTGCCCTCTGTGGCAGGAAATTCCATAAATTCACAACTCTCTGGGTGAAAAAATATTTTCTCACCTCAGTCTTAAATGGCCTCCCCTTTATTATAAGACTGTGGCCCCTGGTTCTGGACTCGCCCAACATTGGGAACATTTTTCCTGCATCTAGCTTGTCCAGTCCTTTTATAATTTGATATGTTTCTATAAGATCCCCCTCATCCTTCTAAACTCCAGTGAATACAAGCCTAGTCTTTTCAATCTTTCCTCATATGACAGTCCCGCCATCCCAGGGATCAATCTCGTGAACCTACGCTGCACTGCCTCAATCACAAGGATGTCCTTCCTCAAATTAGGAGACCAAAACTGTATACAATAATCCAGATGTGGTCTCATCAGAGCCCTATACAACTGCAGAAGAACCTCTTTACTCCTATACTGAAATCCTCTTGTTATGAAGGCCAACATTACATTAGCTTTCTTCACTGCCTGCTGTACCTGCACGCCAACTTTCAGTGACCGGTGTACAAAGACACCCAGGTCTCGCTGTATCTCCCCCTTACCTAACCTAACCCCATTGAGATAATAATCTGCCCCCTTGTTTTTGCCGCCAGTGGATAACCTCACAATTATCAGAAACTGTGGTCGAGTGTGAATGAATTTTGTGATAAAGACTCAAGGGTGAATGACACTGAAATAGTTTAAGAAGCTGCTCGAGTCCTTTGTGTCTGTCTTCTCCACTGATGCTGCCTGATCCTCCCCCCCCTCCATCCCCATCTCCTCCCCTCCCCCCTCCTTACTCCTCCCCCTCCCCTCCCCCTCCCCTCCTCCTCCCCCTCCCCTCCATCCCCATCTCCTTCCCTTCCTTCCTCCCCCTCCTTCCTCCTCCCCTCCCCCCTCTCCTCCACCCCTCCATCCCCCATCTCCTTCCCTTCCTTCCTCCCCCCCGTGAGGCGGCTCCGGTTCTCCGTGAGGGGGGGGAGGGGCCGCACCGACCTGGCGCCGCCGACCATCCGAGAGAGAACCGCGTCCAGAACCATCCGTAGGGCCCGCCCCGCCCATTCTGCGCCGTGACGTTATGCTCCCCGCCCATCCTGAGCCGAGATGTCATCGCGTCCCGCCCACCCTGCGACGTGAGGTCTGGCCGCCCCGCCCATCCTGCGCCGTGACGTCAGGCCGCCAATCCGTGGCAGTTAGAAACATAGAAACATAGAAAATAGGTGCAGGAGTAGGCCATTCGGCCCTTCGAGCCTGCACCGCCATTCAATATGATCATGGCTGATCATCCAACTCAGTATCACGTACCTGCCTTCTCTCCATACCCCCTGATCCCTTTAGCCACAAGGAAGACTTCAGGAAGACGGCAGTTGCACGGCAGTTGCACGATGGCGGTTGTTTTAAATGTCGACGGTGGACACAAGATGCTGCAGTAACTCAGCGGGTCAGACACACACAGACACATATACACACAGACACACATCCGGAAGTGGCGGCGCTGTTAATCGGCTGCGGCTCGCCTGCAGTCCGTCTGTTTACTTTTTTCTGTTGTTTTTTTTGTCTTGTTTTGTTAAGTTTTAGTTTGTTGGGTTGTGTTAGGGGGGGAGAAACATGTCCTCTGTCTCCTCCTTCGGGGGAATGCGACTTTTTCGTGTCGTATCCCACTTCCTTGCCTCCGTCTGCGATGAGGCCTAATGGCGGGGCTAGCCGCCTCCATCCTGCGACCGACCCCGAGGCTACGGAGGCAGAGCCAGCCAGGACTTACCAACGGGAGGCTGGCCGTCTTCGGGGCTGAGGCAGCAGTGGCCCGAATTGCTGGTGCGGCGTTTCTGGCTTTCGGCGGCAGCCTGGAGCTGATGCAGCGGGGTCCGGAGCGGAGACTGCGGGACCTGGAGCTGGTGCAGTGGCCTGGAGCGGAGACTACGGGACCCGGGGCTGATGCTGTGGCAGGCCGTCTCGGAGCGGAGACGGCGTTTCGGCGGCGGCGACATCACCACGGAGGTCCGCTGGACTGGAGGGCGGCATCTTCGGCCTGGATCGATCGCCTCAGCGCAGAGGGAGAACAAGGAGGGAAGAGACGGAGACTAAGACTTTGCCTCCATCACAGCGAGGATGTGCTTGGTGAACTCACTGTGGTGGATGTTTAATTTGTGTTTATTCTATGTTTTGTTATTATTGGTTCTGTGTATGACTGCAGGCATCACAATTTCGTTCAGACCGAAAGGTCTGAATGACAATAAAGGAAACTTGAACTTGAGACACATAGACACACAGACAAACACAGACAGACAGACACATACAAACACGCACACACACACACGCACAGACACGCACACACAGACAGACACACACACATATACACACACACAGACACACACACAGACAGACACACACATACACACAGACAGACACACACACACACATACACACACAGACAGACACACAGACAGACACACACACACAGAGACACACACACTCACACAGACAGACACACACACACACACACAGACACACACACACACAGACAAAAACGCACACAGACAGACACACACACACAGACAGACACACACAGACTGACACACACACAGACTGACACACACACAGACAGAACCACACAGAGAAACACACTAGCAATGTTACAAAATTTTGAGATTTAAAAAATCAAGTCTGTAATTTATCCCATCAGATAAAGCATAAAAAGAAGTTTAATTTGACACCTAATTCACTTTCATATCTTCAGTATTAAAACAATTATGGCCATTTTCACACTATGAAATTAGCATCTTGTTCCCTATTGCTTTTCCATTGACTTAACTCAAAAGCTGTGATCGAGGACAGTCAAAAGCCCATAACTTTCTTAAAAATTAAGAGAACTGAATAAAAGTTTCAGTTATTATAGATTGAAGCATTCTGAAACAAATATGAAACAATCTTACTTGTATGACCTGAAATTAAAGCATATAATTAGTTAGTTACCTAATTGTAGCTAATAAAAAATTCAATTACTAGATCTAAACATCTATCCATTTCTTAAGAAAAGGTTAACATTTTTAAATAGCCTAAGTGCTTTGGCAGAATAGATTAGAGGGCTCGTCTAGGGAGGCTATTTGGGTGGAGCTGAGAAATGGGAAAGGTGTAGCAACACTTATAGGGGTGCATTATACTTATAGGGGTGTATTATAGACGCCAAATGGGGAGCGAGAATTGGAAGAGCAAATATGTAAGGAGATAGCAGATATTAGTAGTAAGCACAAGGTAGTGATTGTGGGAGATTTCAATTTTCCACACATAGACTGGGAAACACATTCTGTAAAAGGGCTGGATGGTTTGGAGTTTGTAAAATGTGTGCACGATAGTTTTTTGCAGCAATACATAGAGGTACCTACTAGAGAAGGGGCAGTGCTGGACCTCCTGTAAGGAAATGAGACAATGCAGATGGCGGAGGTAAGCGTCGGGGAGCACTTCGGGTCCAGTGATCACAATACCATTAGAAACATAGAAAATAGGTGCAGGAATAGGCCATTCGGCCCTTCGAGCCTGCACCGCCATTCAATATGATCATGGCTGATCATCCAACTCAGTATCCCGTACCTGCCTTCTCTCCATATCCCCTGATCCCCTTAGCCACAAGGGCCACATCTAACTCCCTCTTAAATATAGCCAATGAACTGGCCTCAACTACCCTCTGTGGCAGAGAGTTCCAGAGTTTCACCACTATCAGTGTGAAAAAGTTTTTCCTCATCTCGGTCTTAAAGGATTTCCCCCTTATCCTTAAGCTGTGACCCCTTGTCCTGGACTTCCCCAACATCGGGAACAATCTTCCTGCATCTAGCCTGTCCAACCCCATAAGAATTTTGTACGTTTCTATAAGATCCCCTCTCAATCTCCTAAATTCTAGCGAGTATAAGCCAAGTCTATCCAGTCTTTCTTCATATGAAAGTCCTGACATCCTAGGAATCAGTCTGGTGACCCTTCTCTGCACTCCCTCTATGGCTATAATGTCCTTCCTCAGATTTGGAGACCAAAACTGTACGCAATACTCCAGGTGTGGTCTAACCAAGACCCTGTACAACTGCAGTAGAACCTCCCTGCTCCTATACTCAAATCCTCTTGCTATGAAGGCCAACATACCATTCGCTTTCTTCACTGCCTGCTGCACCTGCATGCATACTTTCAATGACTGGTGTACCATGACACCCAGGTCTCGCTGCATCTCCCATTTCCTAATCGGCCACCATTTAGATAATAGTCTGCCTTCCCGTTTTTGCCACCAAAGTGGATAACCTCACATTTATCCACATTATACTGCATCTGCCAAACATTTGCCCACTCACCCAGCCTATCCAAGTCACCTTGCAGTCTCCTACCATCCTCCTCACAGCTAACAATATATTAGTTTCAATATAATTATGGAGAGGGTCAGAACTGGACCTAGGGTTGAGATTTTTGATTGGAGAAAGGCTAACTTTGAGGAGATGCGAAAGGATTTAAAAGGAGTGAATTGGGACATGTTGTTTTATGGGAAGGATCTAGAAGAGAAATGGAGGACATTTAAAGGTGAAATTTTAAGAGTACAGAATCTTTATGTCCCTGTTCGGTTGAAAGGAAATAGTAAAAGTTGGAAAGAGCCATGGTTTTCAAGGGAAATTGGACACGGTTTGGAAAATGAGAGAGAACTATAATAATTATAGGCAGCATGGAGTAAATGAGGTGCTTGAGTATAAAGAATGTAAAAAGAATATTAAGAAAGAAATTAGAAAAGCTAAAAGAAGATATGAGGTTGCTTTGGCAAGTAAGGTGAAAGTAAATCCAAAGGGTTTCTACAGCTATATTAATAGCAAAAGGATAACAAGGAATAAAATTGGTCCATTAGAGAGTCAGAGTGGACAGCTATCTGCAGAGCCAAAAGCGATGTGGGAGATATTGAACAATTTCTTTTCTTAGGCATTCACCAAGGAGAAGGATATGGAATTAGGTGAGGTAAGGGAAACAAGCAGAGTAGCAATGGAAACTATGAGATTCAAAGAAGAGGAGGTGCGGACACTTTTGAAAAATATCAAAATGGATAAGTCTCCAGGTCCTGACAGGATATTCCCGAGGACATTGAGGGAAGTTAGTGTAGAAATAGCAGGGGCTATGACAGAAATATTTCAAATGTCATTAGAGACGGGAATAGTGCCGGAGGATTGGCGTACTGCGCATGTTGTTCCGTTGTTTTAAAACGGTTCTAAGAGTAAACCTAGCAATTATAGACCTGTTAGTTTGACGTCAGTGGTGGGCAAATTAATGGAAAGGATACTTAAAGATAATATATATAAGCATCTGGATAAGCAGGGTCTGATTAGGAACAGTCAACATGGATTTGTGCCTGGAAGGTCATGTTTGACTAATCTTCTAGAATTTTTCGAAGAGGTTACTAGGGTAAAGCAGTGGATGTTGTCTATATGGACTTCAGTAAGGCCTTTGACAAGGTTCCTCATGGAAGGTTGGTTAAGAAGATTGAATTGTTGGGTATTAATGGTGGAGTAGCAAGATGGATTCAACAGTGGCTGAATGGGAGATGCAAGAGAGTAATGGTGGATGGCTGTTTGTCAGGTTAGAGGCCGGTGACTAGTGGGGTGCCTCAGGGGTCTGTGTTGGGTCCACTGTTGTTTGTCATGTACATCAATGATCTGGATGATGGTGTGGAAAATTGGATTAGTAAGTATGCAGATGATACTAAGATAGGTGGTGTGGTGGATAATGACGTAGATTTTCAAAGTCTACAGAGAGATTTAGGCCATTTGGAAGAGTGGGCTGAAAGATGGCAGATGGAGTTTAATGCTGATAAATGTGAGGTACTACATCTCGGCAGGACAAATCAAAATAGGACGTACATGGTAAACGGTAGAGAATTGAGGAATGCACTTGAACAGAGGGATCTAGGAATAACTGCATAGTTCCCTGAAGGTGGAATCTCATGTAGATAGGGTGGTAAAGAAAGCTTTTGGGGTGCTGGCCTTTATAAATCAGAGCATTGAATATAGAAGTTGGGATGTAATGTTAAAATTGTACAAGGCATTGGTGAGGCCAATTCTGGAGTATGGAGTACAATTTTGGTCGCCTAATTATAGGAAGGATGTCAATAAAATAGAGAGAGTACAGAGGAGATTTACTAGAATGTTGCCTGGGTTTCAGCAACTACGTTACAGAGGAACAAGTTAGGTTTTTATTCTTTGGAGCGCAGAAGGTTAAGAGGGGACTTGATAGAGGTCTTTAAAATTATGAGCGGGTTAGACAGAGTTGACGTGGATAAGCTTTTTCCATTGAGAGTAGGGAAGATTCAAACAAGGGGACATGACTTGAGAATTAAGGGACAGAAGTTTAGGGGTAACATTAGGGGGAACTTCTTTACTCAGAGAGTGGTAGCTGTGTGGAATGAGCTTCCAGTGGAAGTGGTGGAGGCTGGTTCGATTTTATCCTTTAAAAATAGATTGGATGGGTATATGGACGGGAAAGGAATGGAGGGTTATGGTCTGAGTGCAGGTAGATGGGACTAGGGGGAAGGGGGAAGAAAGAAGAATTTAAATTTTTTTTAATGTTCGGCACGGACTTGAAGGGCCGAGATGGCCTGTTTCCGTGCTGTAATAGTTATATGGTTATAAGTGTCCAAGTAACATTCACACAAGAATTCACAATATAACATGATTTTTAAATCTCATTGTCATGAATTTATAGGCCAAACGGAAGGAATGTAAAAGTAAAAGTAAAGCAAAAGTATCCTTTATTATCATTCAGACTTTTCAGTCTGAACGAAATTTCGTGCCTTGCAGTCATAACATAGAATAAAATAACAAAACACACAATAAACACAGATTTAACATTCACCACAGTGAGTCCACCAGGTCCTCCTCACTGTGATGGAAGGCAAAAGTCTTAAGTCCTTGTCTCTTCCCTCCTTGTTCTCCCTCTGCGTTGAGCCGATCCAGGCTTCCGATGTTGCGACCCCGCCGGGTGATGGTAAGTCCTGCGGCTGAATCAGAGCTCCGCGAACGGGCCGGTCGAAGCTGCCGCCCTCCAGTCCAGCGAACGAAGCTGTTGTTGCAGGAGCTCCGGAAAACAGGTCATCAACCTGGGACCTGCAAGCTCCCGACGATGTCGTCCACTGGGCCCGCGGCCGAGCATACGAGGCTCCGAAGTCGGGCCGCCGCCGCAACGCCACCACAGCCCCGAAGTTGGCCAGCCTCGCGTTGGAAAGTCCTGGCTCTGCCTCCGGAGCCTCGAGGTCAGTCCCTGTTGGAGGCCGCCAGCTCCGCCATTAGGCCTCAGCGCAGATGGAGACGGGGGAGACGGAGACAGCGCCGCCACTTCCCGAATTCAATGTTTAATTCCCGTAAATTAATGGGCATTTAAATCATCTTCCGAGTGGGTTTTTGTGGAACGCGATCGATTGGAACGTTGCGGTTGTGGTGAATTTGAACGCCATATCGGCAGGAAATACACTGCCGGTTCGTATGGGGCCAAAATCACATTTTCGCCAATTAAATTTGGATTAAAGTCATCCTAAGAAGCAAGTTTATATGTACAATAGACGGCTTACATTATGTTTTATCCCCTACTTGAGATCAGTCCCGTTGTAGGCGTTGAGGGCGTTAAGGGCCTGTCCCACGGGCATGCGACTCCATGCGGAAAGCGCGACCTAGCCGCACGCGTAGGTCGAGTGATCCCCGTCCTGGTCCTGGTCCGGTCCCATCAGCATGCGGCTGTTTGCGGCAAGCGCTACCAAATCATAAGTGGGGCCGCGCGGAGGTCGAGTGACGTCAAGACGGTGCGTACGGCGGCGAGGCGGTGCGCACGGCCTCGAGGCGGCTGCGTCAAGTGTCGAGGCAGTGCGCACGGCCGTCGATGCGGCGTGCACGGCAGTCGATGCGGCGTGCTCGGCCGTCGATGCGGCGCGCACGGCCTCGATGTGGCTGCGGGGCGGCAGGCCGTTGCCGCACGGAATTTTTGAACAGTCAGTTTTTCAGAGCCCCGCGCGATGTCGGGACCTGCTCCGCACAACTCCATACGGCTCCGGCGATCGAAGTGGGACTGGCCCCGCGACCTCTGCGCGGCCCCCGCTTGCGGTTACGTAGCGCTTGCCGCATGGAGTCGCATGCCCGTGGGACAGGCCCTTTAGAAGTAGCTTTTTATTTTACTCCAGCGATTAAATTGTCCAGCGATATATTTTTTTAAACTTCCGGGTACGGAAGTCCGGTCGATTGTTCTGCAACAGCTGGCAGCCCGAGGAAGTTCGCCTCCGACAGGCAGGAGAAAACGGCATTTTAATCCCCCACCCAAAGGCGCCAAAGTCGCGCACACAGCCAGTGGCACCACTGCAGCGCCGCTGAAGGTAGGTTTTGTAACATCGCTATTAAATGTCGATGGTGGACACAAAATGCTGCAGTAACTCAGTGGTCAAAAGCCCATTACTTTCTTAAAAATTAAGAGAACTGAATGAAATTTTCAGTTATTATAGATTGAAGCACTCTGAAACAAATATAAAACATCTTACTTGGATGACCTGAAATTAAAACATATAATTAGTTAGTTACCTAATTGTAGCTAATTACAAAATTGACCGTTGTGACGGAAATAGTAATAAACACCCAGACTGCCTTGAAAATACAAAAATGTGATATTCTCAAGATCCGAACTAATATAATTGTATAATATGCTGTAAGTCCGTAACAGTTAAGCAAATAAATTACAATTTCTAGCAATAGACCAAGTCTTTATGGAGAAGATCAGTTGCTAGCTGGTACATTGGCATACCATAAACAGTAGCATCATCATACTCCTCAGATTGTAACCAATAAGCAACTCTGTACACCTTGTTTTTCCTCAACTATTCAATTTTGGCATTGTAAACTACAAGTTTTTGTTCTTCAAACCACACATGACATGCCTTTCTGCCCACTATTTTCCCATTAAGAATGTCCTGTAGATTCCATTTCTTAAGAAAAGGATAATTTTTTAATAGCCTAAGTATCCAAATAACAAACTAATCCGATTCACACAAGAATTCACAATATAACATGATTTTTAAATCTCACTGTCATGAATTTATATGCTAGATGGAAGGAATTTAATGTTTAATTACCATAAATTAATCCAGAAACATCTACTGAATATATAATCAAAATTATTGTTTTTTGCACAATACATGTGACTCAAACAGTTGTGAATATTTAGTTGAAAAATAATGATCATGGAGAGAGAGAATAACACACAATATAGACAATTTAGACGGCTTATTTCCAAAAAAATGGGCATTTTAATCATCTTGCTTCTGGAACGCGATCGATTGGAACGTTGCATTTGCGGTGAATTTGAACCCCATATCAGCAGGAAAAACACTGCCGGTTCGTATGGGGCCCAAATCACATTTTCGCAATGTAAAATTAGATTAAAGCCATCCCAAGAAGCAAGATTATATGTAAAATACACGACTTACACTTTGTTTCGTCCCGTTCTTGCGATCCGTCACTTTGTAGGCGTTGAGGGTGTTCGAAGTCACTTTTTATTTTAATCCAAATATTAAATTGTCCAGCAATTAAAAAAAAATATATAGCGCGAACGGAAGGCAGATCGATTATTCTTCAGCAGCTAGCACCCCAAGGAGGTACGCTTCCGATAGGCAGTACAAAACAATATTTCAATCCCGCCCCCCCTCCCCACAAAGGCGGCAAAGTCGCACACACGGCCAGTGGCGGAAATGCAGTGCCGCTGAAGGTAGGTATTGTAGCATCGCTAGAGGATGGGCTACGTTCTGTTGTTTTTATGGACTCTCAGGTGGCTTATGAGTCCAATCCTGGCTTTGAAAGTTCTTCGACATTCAGGACAGGTAATTCCAGATGGCAGATCGGGCTTTGGTTGCTAAATGGAAACATAAAAAATAGGTGCAGGACGAGGCCATTCGGCCTTTCGAGCCATTCATTGTGATCATGGCTGATCATCCCCTATCAATAACCCGTGCCTGCCTGCTCCCCATATCCCTTGACTCCACTAGCCCCTAGAGCTCTATCTAACTCTCTCTTAAATCCATCCAGTGATTTGGCCTTCACTGCCCTCTGTGGCAGGGAATTCCATAAATTCACAACTCTCTGGGTGAAAAAGTTTTTTCTCACCTCATTCTTAAATAGCCTCCCCTTTATTCTAAGACTGTGGCCCCTGGTTCTGGACTCGCCCAACATTGCGAACATTTTTCCTGCATCTAGCTTGTCCAGTCCTTTTATAATTTTATATGTTTCTATAAGATCCCCCCTCATTCTTCTAAACTCCAGTGAATACAAGCCTAGTCTTTTCAATCTTTCCTCATATGACAGTCCCGCCATCCCAGGGATCAATCTCATGAACCTACGCTGCACTGCCTCAATCACAAGGATGTCCTTCCTCAAATTAGGAGACCAAAACTGTACACAATACTCCAGATGTGGTCTCACCAGAGCCCTATACAACTGCAGAAGAACCTCTTTACTCCTATACCGAAATCCTCTTGTTATGAAGGCCAACATTCCATTAGCTTTCTTCACTGCCTGCTGTACCTGTAAGCCATCTTTCAGTGACCGGTGTACAAGGACGCCGAGGTCTCGCTGCACCTCCCCCTTACCTAACCTAACCCCATTGAGATAATAATCTGCCCCCTTGTTTTTGCCGCCAAAGTGGATAACCTCACATTTATCTATATTATACTGCATCTGCCACGCATCTGCCCACTCACTAAACCTGTCCAGGTCACACTGCAACCTCCTAACATCCTCTTCACAATTCACACTCCCACCCAGCTTTGTGTCATCCGCAAACTTAATAGTGTTGCTCCTAATTCCCTCTTCCAAATCATTAATATATATGGTAAACACACACACACACAGACACACACACAGACACACAAACAGACGCACAAACAGACGCACAGACACGCACACATACCACACACACAGACACAGACACACACACAGACACACACGCACAGACACAGACACACACACACACACACACACACACACACAGACACACACACAGACACGCACACATACACACACACAGACAGACACACAGACAGACACACAGACACACAGACAGACACACACAGGCACACACACACAGACACACAGACACACACACACACACAGACAGACACACACACACAGACACAAACACAGACAGACACACACACACATACACACAGACACGCACACATATACACACAGACACACACACAGACAGACACACACACCCAGACACACACACAGACAGACACAGACACACACACACGGACACACAGACAGACAGACACACACAGACACACACAGACAGACACACACAGACACACACACACACAGACACACACACAGACACGTACACACAGACAGTCACAGACAGACACACACATACAGACACACACACACACAGACACACACATACAGAGACACACACAGACACACACACTCACACAGACACACACACTCACACAGACACACACAGACAGACACACACACAGACACACACACACACACACAGACAGACACACATACACAGACACACACAGATACACACACACACACAGACGCACACACAGCCACACACACACAGACACACACACAGACACACACAGACAGACACACACACTCACACAGACAGACACACACACAGACAGACACACACACAGACTGACACACACACAGACACACACACACAGGCACACACACACAGACAGACACACACAGACAGACACACACACAGACACACACAAACAGACAGACACACACAGACAGACACACACACACAAACAGCCCCACACACAGGCACACACACACACCGACAGACACACACAGAAACACACACAGACTAGCAATGTTACAAAATTTTGAGGTTTAAAAAATCAAGTCTGTAATTGATCCCATCAGAAAAAGTTTAATTTGGCACCTAATTCACTTTCATTTCTTCAGTATTAAAAAAATTATGGCCATTTTCACACTATGAAATTAGCATCTTGTTCCCTATTGCTTTTCCATTGACTTCTCAAATGCTGTGATCGAGGACAGTCAAAAGCCCATAAGTTTCTTAAAAATTAAGAGAACTGAATACAATTTTCAGTTATTATAGATTGAAGCATTCTGAAACAAATATGAAACAATCTTACTTGTATGACCTGAAATTAAAGCATATAATTAGTTAGTTACCTAATTGTAGCTAATAAAAAATTCAATTACTAGATCTAAACATCTATCCATTTCTTAAGAAAAGGTTAACATTTTTAAATAGCCTAAGTGTCCAACTAACATTCACAATATAACATGATTTTTAAATCTCATTGTCATGAATTTATAGGCCAAACAGAAGGAATGTGAAAGTAAAAGTAAAGCAAAGTATCCTTTATTGTCATTCAGACTTTTCAGTCTGAACGAAATGTCGTGCCTTGCAGTCATAACATAGAATAAAATAACAAAACACACAATAAACACAGATTTAACATTCACCACAGTGAGTCCACCAGGTCCTTTTCATTGTGATGGAAGGCAAAAGTCTTAAGTCCTTGTCTCTTCCCTCCTTCTCCCTCTGCGTTGAGGCGATCCAGGCTTCCGATGTTGCGACCCCGCCGGGTGATGGTAAGTCCTGCGGCTGAATCAGAGCTCCGCGAACGGGCTGGTCGAAGCTGCCGCCCTCCAGTCCAGCGGACGAAGCTGTTGTTGCAGGAGCTCCGAAAAACAGGTCGCCAACCTGGGACCTGCAAGCTCCCGACGATCTCGTCCACTGGGCCCGCGGCAGGGCAGCGCCGCCACTTCCCGAATTCAATGTTTAATTCCCGTAAATTAATGGGCATTTAAATCATCTTGCGAGTGGGTTTTTGTGGAACGCGATCGATTGGAACGTTGCGGTTGCGATGAATTTGAACGCCATATCAGCAGGGAATACATTGCCGGTTCGTATTTGGCCAAAATCACATTTTCGCCAATTAAATTTGGATTTAAGTTTATAGCAAGTTTATATGTACAATAGACGACTTACATTATGTTATGTCCCCTACTTGAGATCCGTCCCGTTGTAGGCGTTGAGGGCGTTAAGGGCCTGTCCCACGGGCATGCGACTCCATGCGGCAAGCGCGACCTAACCGCAAGCGGGGGCCGCGCGGTAGCCGCACGGAGGTCGAGTGATCCCCGTCCAGGGCCGGTCCCACCAGCATGCGGCTGTTTGCGGCAAGCGCTACCGAATCATAAGCGTGGCCGCGCGGAGGTCGAGTGACGTCAAGACGGTGCGTACGGCGGCGAGGCGGTGCGCACGGCCTCGAGGCGGCTGCGTCAAGCGTCGAGGCGGTGCGCACGGCCGTCGGTGCGGCGTGCACGGCCGTCGATGCGGCGCGCACGGCCTCGATGCGGCTGCGGGGCGGCAGGCCGTTGCCGCACGGAATTTTTGAACAGTGTCAGTTTTTTGGAGCCCCGCGCGATGTCGGGACCTGCTCCGCACAACTCCATACGGCTCCGGCGATCGAAGTGGGACTGGCCCCGCGACCTCTGCGCGGCCCCCGCTTGAGGTTACGTCGCGCTTGCCGCATGGAGTGGCATGCCCGTGGGACAGGCCTTAGAAGTAGCTTTTTATTTTACTCCAGCGATAAAATTGTCCAGTGATATATTTTTTTTAACTTCCGGATACGGAAGTCCGGTCGATTGTTCTGCAACAGCTGGCAGCCCGAGGAAGTTCGCCTCCGACAGGCAGGAGAAAACGGCATTTTAATCCCGCCCCCCCCCCCCCCCCCCCCCCCCCCCCCCCCCCCCCCCCCAGCCAGTGGCAGCACTGCAGAGCCGCTGAAGGTAGGTTTTGTAACATCGCTATTAAATGTCGATGGTGGACACAAAATGCTGCAGTAACTCAGTGGGACAGACAAACAGACGGGCAGCAGCATCTCTGGACAGAAGGAATTGGCCGACGTTTCAAGTCGAGGCCCTTATTCGGACTGAAGGGAGACACAAAAAAATAATGCTGGAGTAACTTTGTCATGAAGTGATAGAGTGCGGAAACAGGCCATTCAGGTAGCAATGTTACAACATTTTGAGATTTAAAAAATCAAGACTGCAATTTATCCTATCTGATAAAGCATAAAAAGAAGTTTAATTTGACACCTAATTCACTTTCATATCTTAAGTATTAAAAAAGTTATGGCCATTTTCATACTCGGAAATTAGCATCTTGTTCCCTATTGCTTTTCCATTGACTTAACACAAAAGCTGTGATCGAGGACAGTCAAAAGCCCATAACTTTCTTAAAAATTAAGAGAACTGAATAAAATTTTCAGTTATTATAGATTGAAGCATTCTGAAACAAATATGAAACAATCTTACTTGTATGACCTGAAATTAAAGCATATAATTAGTTAGTTACCTAATTGAGCTAATTACAAAATTGACCGTTGTGACGGAAATAGTAATAAACACCCAGACTGCCTTGAAAATACAAAAATGTGATATTATCAAGATCAGAACTTTAATATAATTGTATAATATGCTGTAAGTCCGTAACAGATAAGCAAATAAATTACAATTTCTAGCAATAGACCAAGTCTTTATGCAGAAGATCAGTTGCTAGCTGGTACATTGGCATACCATAAACAGTAGCATCATCATACCCCTCAAATGTAACCAATAAGCAACTCTGTACACCTTGTTTTACCTGAACTATTCAATTTTGGCATTGTAAACTACAAGTTTTTGTTCTTCAAACCACACATGACATGCCTTTCTGCCCACTATTTTCCCATTAAGAATGTCCTGTAGATTCCATTTCTTAAGAAAAGAATAATTCTTTAAATAGCCTAAGTATCCAAATAACAAACTAATCCGATTCACACAAGAATTCACAATATAACATGATTTTTAAATCTCACTGTCATGAATTTATATGCTAGATGGAAGAAATTTAATGTTTAATTACCATAAATTAATCCAGAAACATCTACTGAATATATAATCAAAATTATTGTTTTTTGCACAATACATGTGACTCAAACAGTTGTGAATATGTAGTTGAAAAATAATGATCATGGAGAGAGAGAATAACACACAATATAGACAATTTAGACGGCTTATTTCCCTAAAAAATGGGCATTTTAATCATCTTGCTTCTGGAACGCGATCGATTGGAACGTTGCATTTGCGGTGAATTTGAACCCCATATCGGCAGCAAAAACACTGCCGGTTCGTATGGGGCCCAAATCACATTTTCGCAATGTAAAATTAGATTAAAGCCATCCCAAGAAGCAAGATTATATGTAAAATACACGACTTACACTTTGTTTCGTCCCGTTCTTGCGATCCGTCACTTTGTAGGCGTTGAGGGTGTTCGAAGTCACTTTTTATTTTAATCCAAATATTAAATTGTCCAGCAATTTTTTTAAAATATATAGCGCGAACGGGAGGCGGATCGATTATTCTTCAGCAGCCAGCAGCCCGAGGAGGTACGCTTCCGATAGGCAGTACAAAACAATATTTTAATCCCCCCCCCCCACCCCCACAAAGGCGGCAAAGTCGCACACACGGCCAGTGGCACAACTGCAGCGCCGCTGAAGGTAGGTATTGTAGCATCGCTAGAGGATGGTCTACGTTCTGTTGTTTTTATGGACTCTCAGGTGGGTTATGAGTCCAATCCTGGCTTTGAAAGTTCTTCGACATTCAGGACAGGTAATTCCAGATGGCAGATCGGGCTTTGTTAAATGGAAACATAAAAAATAGGTGCAGGACGAGGCCATTCGGCCCTTCGAGCCATTCATTGTGATCATGGCTGATCATCCCCTATCAATAACCCGTGCCTGCCTTCTCCCCATATCCCTTGACTCCACTAGCCCCTAGAGCTCTATCTAACTCTCTCTTAAATCCATCCAGTGATTTGGCCTCCACTGCCCTCTGTGGCAGGGAATTCCATAAATTCACAACTCTCTGGGTGAAAAAGTTTTTTCTCACCTCATTCTTAAATGGCTTCCCCTTTATTCTGGACTCGCCCAACATTGGGAACATTTTTCCTGCATCTAGCTTGTCCAGTCATTTTATAATTTTATATGTTTCTATAAGAAATCCCCTCATTCTTCTAAACTCCAGTGAATACAAGCCTAGTCTTTTCAATCTTTCCTCATATGACAGTCCCGCCATCCCAGGGATCAATCTCATGAACCTACGCTGCACTGCCTCAATCACAAGGATGTCCTTCCTCAAATTAGGAGACCAAAACTGTACACAATACTCCAGATGTGGTCTCACCAGAGCCCTATACAACTGCAGAAGAACCTCTTTACTCCTATACTGAAATCCTCTTGTTATGAAGGCCAACATTCCATTAGCTTTCTTCACTACTTGCTGTACCTGTAAGCAATCATTCAGTGACCGGTGTACAAGGACGCCCAGGTCTCGCTGCACCTCCCCCTTACCTAACCTAACCCCATTGAGATAATAATCTGCCCCCTTGTTTTTCCACCAAAGTGGATAACCTCACATTTATCTATATTATACTGCATCTGCCACACATCTGCCCACTCACTAAACCTGTCCAGGTCACACTGCAACCTCCTAACATCCTCTTCACAATTCACACTGCCACCCAGCTTTGTGTCATCCGCAAACTTACTAGTGTAGCTCCTAATTCCCTCTTCCAAATCATTAATATATATCGTAAACAGTTGCGGCCCCAACACCCGAGCCTTGCAGCACTCCACTCGCCACTGCCTGCCATTCTGAAAAGGACCCGTTCACTCCTACTCTATGCTTCCGGTCTGCCAACCAATTTTCTATCCATGTCAACTTGGCAACATGCATTCAATGGGAATTGAATGCAACATCTCCAAGTTTGCGGATGACACGAAGCTGGGGGGCAGTGTTAGCTGTGAGGAGGATGCTCGGAGGCTGCAAGGTGACTTGGATAGGCTGGGTGAGTGGGCAAATGCATGGCAGATGCAGTATAATGTGGATAAATGTGAGGTTATCCACTTTGGTGGCAAAAACAGGAAAGTAGACTATTATCTGAATGTTGGCCGATTAGGAAAAGGGGAGATGCAACGAGACCTGGGTGTCATGGTACACCAGTCATTGAAAGTAGGTATGCAGGTGCAGCAGACAGTGAAGAAAGCGAATGGTATGTTAGCATTCATAGCGAAAGGATTTGAGTATAGGAGCAGGGAAGTTCTACTGCAGTTGTACAGGGTCTTGGTGAGACAACACCTGGAGTATTGCGTACAGTTTTGGTCTCCAAATCTGAGGAAATACATTCTTGCCATAGAGGGAGTACAGAGAAGGTTCACCAGACTGATTCCTGGGATGTCAGGACTTTCATATGAAGAAAGACTGGATAGACTCGGCTTGTACTCGCTAGAATTTATAAGATTGAGGGGGAATCTTATAGAAACTTACAAAATTCTTAAGGGGTTAGATACATAGATACATAGAAAATAGGTGCAGGATTAGGCCATTCGGCCCTTCGAGTCTGCACTGCCATTCAATATGAGCATGGCTGATCATCCAACTCAGTATCCCGTACCTGCCTTCTCTCCATACCCCCTGATCCCTTTAGCCACAAGGGCCACATCTAACTCCCTCTTAAATATAGCCAATGAACCGGCCTCAACTACCCTCTGTGGCAGAGAGTTCCAGAGATTCACCACTCTCTGTGTGATAAAGTTTTTTCTCATCTCGGTCTTAAAGGATTTCCCCCTTATCCTTAAGCTGTGACCCCTTGTCCTGGACTTCCCAACATCGGGAACAATCTTCCTGCATCTAGCCTGTCCAACCCCATAAGAATTTTGTACGTTTCTATAACATCCCCTCTCAATCTCCTAAATTCTAACGAGTTTAAGGCCAAGTCTATCCAGTCTTTCTTCATATGAAAGTCCTGACATCCCAGGAATCAGTCTGGTGAACCTTCTCTGCACTCCCTCTGTGGCTATAATGTCCTTCCTCAGATTTGGAGACCAAAACTGTACGCAATACTCCAGGTGTGGTCTCACCAAGACCCTGTACAACTGCAGTAGAACCACCTTGCTCCTATACTCAAATCCTTTTGCTATGACAGGGTAGATGCAGGAAGATTGTTCCCGATGTTGGGGAAGTCCAGAACAAGGGGTCACAGTTTAAGGATAAGGGGATAGTCTTTTAGGACCGAGATGAGAAAAACATTTTTCACACAGAGAGTGGTGAATCTCTGGAATTCTCTGCCACAGAAGGTAGTTGAGGCCAGTTTCATTGGCTATATTTAAGAGGGAGTTAGCTGTGGCCCTTGTGGCTAAATGGATTAGGGGGTATGGAGAGAAGGCAGGTACAGGATACTGAGTTGGATGATCAGCCATGATCCTATTGAATGGTGGTGCATGTTTGAAGGGCCGAATGGCCTACACCTGCACCTATTTTCTATGTTTCTATGTTAACACCCTACCCCCAATACCATGTGCTCTAATATTAGTCACCAGTCTCCCGTGCGGGACCTTATCAAAGGCTTTCTGAAAGTCTAGATACACTACATCCACTGGCACCCCTTCATCCATTTTAATGTCACATCCTCAAAAAATTCCCGAAGATTAGTCAAGCACGATTTCCCTTTCATAAATCCATGTCGACTTGGACTAATCCTTTTGCTGCTATCCAAATGCCCCATTATTACCTCAAATTGGTAAATGTCCTTTGTCCTTATAATAATGTTGCAGCCTCTCTTTCCGTTTTCTTCTCTTTGCTTCTAATTCTGCGCATCTCTTAGCTTTGAAGGTCGCTGTTTCTTCTTGGATGATGGTTTGCCTGAGTTTCATGTCCTTGGCATTACACATACATACATACATACATACACAATAGGAGCAGGAGTAGGCCATTCAGTCCTTCCAGCCAGCACCACCATTCAATGTGATCTTGGCTGATACCTTATCACCCTGATCAGGATACCTTGGACTCCCAATTGTCGATGTCGATTTCACATTTCTGCATGCTGGCTTTTAAGGCGTATTTGAATCTCTTGTTTTGTCCGCCTCTTTTACGTTTGCCTTCTTTAAGCTGAGAGTAGAATGTTTGCTTTGGTAGAAACATAGAAACATAGAAAATAGGTGCAGGGGTAGGCCATTCAGCACTTCGAGCCTGCAACGCCATTCAATATGATCATGGCTGATCATCCAACTCAGTATCGTGTACCTGCCCTCTCCACACCCCCTGATACCTTTAGCCACAAGGGCCACATCTAACTCCCTCTTCAATATAGCCAATGAAACATAGAAACATAGAAACATAGAAAATAGGCGCAGGAGTAGGCCATTCGGCCCTTCGAGCCTGCACCGCCATTCAATATGATCATGGCTGATCATCCAACTCAGTATCCTGAACCTGCTTTCTCTCCATACCCCCTGATCCCTTTAGCCACAAGGGCCACATCTAACTCCCTCTTAAATATAACCAATGAACTGGCCTCAACTACCTTCTGTGGCAGAGATTTCCAGAGATTCACCACTCTCTGTGTGAAAAATGTTTTTCCTCATCTCGGTCCTAAAAGATTTCCGCCTTATCCTTAAACTGTGACCTCTTGTTCTGGACTTCCCCAACATCGGGAACAATCTTCCTGCATCTAGCCTGTCCAACCCCTTAAGACTTTTGTACGTTTCTATAAGATCCCCCCTCAATCTTCTAATTCTAGCGAATACAAACCGAGTCTATCCAGTCTTTCTCATATGAAAGTCCTGACATCCCAGGAATCAGTCTGGTGAACCTTCTCTAAAGTTCCTCTATGGCAAGAATGTCTTTCCTCAGATTAGGAGACCAAAACTGTACGCAATACTCCAGGTGTGGTCTCACAAAGACCCTGTACAACTGCTGTAGAACCTCCCTTCTCCTATACTCGAATCCTTTTGCTATGAATGTTAACATACCATTCGCCTTCTTCACTGCCTGCTGTACCTGCATGCCTACTTTTAATGACTGGTGTACCATAACACCCAGGTCTCGTTGAATCTCCCCTTTTCCTAATCGGCCTCCATTCAGACAATAGTCTACTTTCCTGTTTTTGCCGCCAAAGTGGATAACCTCACATTTATCCACATTATACTGCATCTGCCATGCATTTTCCCACTCACCCAGCCTATCCAGGTCACCTAGCAGCCTCCGAGCATCCTCCTCACAGCTAACACTGCCCCCCAGCTTCGTGTCATCCGCAAACTTGGAGATGTTGCATTCAATTCCCTCGTCCAAATCATTTAATATATATCATAAATACCTGGGGTCCCAGCACTGAGCCTTGCGGTACCCCACTAGTCACTCCCTGCAATTGTGAAAAGGACCCGTTTACTCCTACTCTTTGCTTCCTGTCTGCCAGCCAGTTCTCTATCCACATGAATACTGAACCCCAATACCGTGTGCTTTAAGTTTGTATACCAATCTCTTATGTGGGACCTTGTCGAAAGCCTTCTGAAAGTCCAGATGTAACACACCCACTGGTTCTCCCTTATCCACTCTACTAGTTACATCCTCGAAAAATTCTATAAGATTCGTCAGACATGATTTACCTTTCATAAATCCATGCTGACTTTGTCCAATGATATCACCACTTTCCAAATCTGCTGCTATCCCATCTTTAATAACTGATTCTAGCAGTTTCCCCACTATGGACATTAGACAAATTGGTCTGTAATTCCCCGTTTCTCGCTCCCTCCCTTTTTGAAAAGTGGGGTTACATTAGCTACCCTCCAATCCTCAGGAACTACTCCAGAATCTAAAGAGTTTTGAAAAATTATCACTAATGCATCCACTATTTCTGGGGCTAATTCCTTAAGTACTCTGGGATGCAGCCTATCTGGCCCTGGGGATTTATCGGCCTTTAATCCATTCAATTTACCTAACACCACTTCCCGGCTAACCTGGATTTCACTCAGTTCCTCCATCTCATTTGACCCCCGGTCCCCTGCTATTTCCGTCAGATTATTTATGTCTTCCTTAGTGAAGACAGAACCAAAGTAGTTATTCAATTGGTCTGCCATGTCCTTGTTCCCCATGATCAATTCACCTGTTTCTGACTGCAAGGGACCTACATTTGTTTTAACTAATCTTTTTCTCTTCACATATCTATAAAAGCTTTTGCAGTCAGTTTTTATGTTCGCTGCCAGTTTTCTTTCATAATCTATTTTCCCTTTCCTAATTAAGCCCGTTGTCCTCATCTGCTGGACTCTGAATTTCTCCCAGTCCTCTGGTAGGCTGCTTATTCTGGCTAATTTGTACGCTTCATCTTTTGTTTTGATACTATCCCTGATTTCCCTTGTTATCCACGGATGCACTACCTTCCCTGATTTATTTTTTGCCAAACTGGGATGAACCATTGTTGTAGTTCATCCATGCAGTCTTTAAATGCCTTCCATTGCATATCTACCGTCAACCCATTAAGAATCATTGCCAGTCTATCTGGGCCAATTCACTTCTCATACCCTCAAAGTTACCTTTCTTTAAGTTCAGGACCCTTGTTTCTGAATTAACAATGTCACTCTCCATCCTAATGAAGAACTCAACCATATTATGGTCACTCTTGCCCAGGGGCCATGCACAACAAGACTGCTAACTAACCCTTCCTCATTACTCAATACCCAATCTAGAAGAGCCTGCTCTCTCGTTGGTTCCTCTACACATTGGTTTAGAAAACTATCCCGCATACATTCCAAGAAATCCTCTTCCTCAGCACCCTTGCCAATTTGATTCACCCAATCTATATGTAGATTGAAGTCACCCATTATAAACTGTTTTACCTTTGTTGCACGCATTTCAAATTTCCTGTTTGATGCCATCCCCAACTCCACTACTACTGTTAGGTGGCCTGTACACAACTCCCACTAGCGTTTTCTGTCCCTTACTGTTTCGCAGCTCTACCCATATCGATTCCACATCCTCCAAGCTAATATCCTTCCTTTCTATTGCGTTAATCTGCTCTCTAACCAGCAACACTACCCCACCTCCTTTCCCTTTCTGTCTATCCCTCCTGAATATTGAATATCCCTGGATGTTCAGCTCCCAGCCTTGGTTACCCTGGAGCCATGTCTCCGTGATCCCAACTATATCATAGTCATTAATAGCTATCTGCACATACAACTCATCCACCTTATTATGAATGCTCCTTGCATTGAGACACAAAGCCTTCAGGCTTGTTTTTACAACACTCTTACCCCTTATACAATTATGTTGAAAAGTGGCCCTTTTTGATTTTTGCCCTGGATTTGTCTGCCTGCCACTTTTACTTTTCACCTTGCTACCTATTGCTTCTACCCTTATTTTACACTCCTCTGTCTCTAAGCTCACACATTTAAGAAACCCTTTCCCTTTAACTCCATCCTCAACTGTCCCATTTGACACCCCACCCCCCTTATTCAGTTTAAAACCACCCGTGTAGCAGTGGCAAACCTGCCTGCCAGAATGCTGGTCCCCAACCTGTTAAGATGCAATCCGTCCCTTTTGTACAGTTCCCCCTTACTCCAAACCAGATCCCAGTGATCTAAGAATCTAAATCCCTGCCCTGTGCACCAGTTCCTCAGCCACATATTCAGGTCCCGTATCTCCCTGTTCCTGCTCTCGCCAGCACGAGGAACTGGAAGCAAACCGTAGATAACAACCCTGGAGGCTGAACTGGCCTCAACTGCCTTCTGTGGCAGAGAATTCCAGAGATTCACCACTCTCTGTGTGAAAAATGTTTTTCTCATCTCGGTCCTAAAATATTTCCCCCTTGTCCTTAAACTGTGACCCCTTGTTCTGGACTTCCCCAACATCGGGAACAATCTTCCTGCATCTAGCCTGCCCAACCCTTAAGAATTTTGTAAGTTTCTATAAACTCGTCTTCCATCCGAACAACATGACCAACCCACCTTAGTTGGTTCTTGATGATGAAGGCTTCGATGCAAGATGTTTTTGCTTCATTCAGCTCGATGACGTTGGTTCTTCTGTCTTACCAACTGATATTAAGCTGCTTCCACGACATCTTTGATGGAACTTTTCAAGTGTTTTCAGATGGTGTTGGTATGTTATCCACAGGGGGGAGTGTATATGCAGGGGTGTATATCGGGGGTGTGTATATGGGCCAGGGGGCGTATATGGGTGTGGGAGTGGGAGTGTGTATGGGTGGGGGGGGAGTGTTTAAGGGTGGGGGGAGGGGAGTGTGTACGGGTGGGGGAGCAGGTGTATATGGGTGGGGGGAGGGGCGTGTATATGGGTGAGGAGTGTATATGGCTGGGGAGGAGTGTAAACGGGTGGGGGTGTATATGTGTGGGAGGAGGGGGTATGTATGGGAGGGGTGGTGTATATGGATGGGAGGAGGGGTGTATATGGGTGGGGTGTATATGGGTGGGGGTAGGGGTGTATAGAAACATATAAATTAGGTGCAGGAGTAGGCCATTCGGCCCTTCGAGCCTGCACCGCCATTCAATATGATCATGGCGGATCATCCAACTCAGTATCGCGTACCTGCCTTCTCTCCATACCCCCTGATCCCTTTAGCCACAAGGGCCACATCTAACCCCCTCTTAAATATAGCCAATGAACTGGCCTCGACTACCCTCTGTGGCAGAGAGTTCCAGAGATTCACCACTCTCTGTGTGAAAAAAGTTCTTCTCATCTCGGTTTTTAAGGATTTCTCCCTTATCCTTAAGCTGTGACCCCTTCGTATATGGGTCAGGAGTATATTTGGGTGGGGAGGGGGTGGGGGAGGGGGTGTATATGGGTGGGGGAGGGGTGTGTATGTGTATATGGGTGGGGAGGGGGTGTAAATGTGTGGGGTGGGGTGTATATGGGTGGGAGGGGGTGTACCTGGGTGGGGGAGGAGTGTATATGGGTGGAGGGTGTGTGTATGGGTGGGGGTGTATATGGATGCGGGGGTATATGGGTGAGGGGTGGGGGGTGTATATGGCTGGGAGGGGTGTACCTGGGTGGGGGAGGAGTGTACATGGGTGGAGGGTGTGTGTATGGGTGGGGGGGGGTATGATGGGTGAGGGGTGGGGAGGTCTATATGGGTGGGGAGTGGTTATATGGGTGTTGAGGTGGGGGTAGGGTGTATATGGATGGGGGGAGGGGGTTGTATCTGGCCAGGGCAGGGGAGGTGGGTGTATATGGCCTGGGAGGGGGGTGTTTGGGATCTGCATACACACACCCACCCTGGGTGTCAGGGTCTGTGGGTGAGAACTGCTGTCCGACTGCAACAGGCACCCTAGGGTGCTGATCTGTGTGCTGTGGTGCTGAGATTGGCACCCCAGGGTGCTGGACCGGGCACCCAGCGCTAATCCGGGCACCCTAGGGTGCTAGACCGGGCACCCAGCGCTAAGCCGGGCACCCAAGGTGCTGGACTAGACATTGGTCACTGTGCTGGGATCTTCCTCTGTGGGGACACCATCGGTGGGGACACCCCTCCCCTGCCCTGGCCAGATACAACCCCCTCCCCCCACCCATATATACCCTACCCCCACCTCACACCCATATAACAATTCCCCCACCCATTTTACACCTCCCCACCCCTTCATCATATGCCCCCCCATCCATATACACCCCCATCCATACATACAGCCCCCACCCATATACACCCCCTCCCCCACCCATATACACCCTCCTCCCCCACCCATAAGGTGCAGGATCAGTTCCTTCCAAAGAGGAAAAAAGATTCCAAGGGGAGTAACGGGCGACCGTGCCTGATAAGGGACGTCAGGGACAGTGTAAAAAGACAATACGGGCAGAAAAGATGAGGTACAAAGATAAGCTAGCCATGAATATAAAGGAGGATAGTAAAAGCTTCTTCAGATATGTGAAGAGGAAAAAATTGGTTAAGACCAAAGTTGGACCCTTGAAGACTGAAAAGGTGAAATTATTATGGGGAACAAGGAAATGGCAGATGAGTTGAACAGGTATTTTGGGATCCGTCTTCACTAAGGAGGACACAAACAATCTTCCTGATATAGTAGTGGCCAGAGGATCTGGGGTGACGGTGTAACTGAAGGAAATCCACGTTAGGCAGGAAATGGTGTTGGGTAGACTGATGGGACTGAAAGCTGATAAATTCCCAGGGCCTGATGGTCTGCATCCCAGGGTACTTAAGGAAGTGGCTCTAGAAATCGTGGATGCATTGGTGACAATTTTCCAATGTTCTATAGATTCAGGATCAATTCCTGTGGATTGGAGGGTAGCTAATGTTATCCCACTTTTTACGAAAGTCGGGAGAGAGAAAACAGGGCATTATAGACCAGTTAGCCTAACATCGGTGATGGGGAAGATGCTGGAGTCAATTATAAAAATGAAATAGCGGCACATTTGGATAGCAGTAACAGGATTGGTCCGATCCAGCATGGATTTACAAAGGGGAATCATGCTTGACTAATCTTCTGAAATTTGTTGAATGTAGCTAGGAAAATGGACAAGGGAGAGCCAGTGGATGTAGTGCACCTGGACTTTCAGAAAGCATTTGATAAGGTCCCACATAGGAGATTAGTGGGCAAAATTAGGGCACATGGTATTGGGTGTAGAGATGGTTGTGGAGTCAAGATGGCGCCTGCCTGCGGCGACGTTTGCGGAGCACTAGTACCAAAAAGGCTTAAATACAACTTCAATCAACTCACCTGGATCAGGAAAACGTCAGAAAACGGTGCCGTTTCGGACAAGCACCACAAGGCTCTCGCAATTTCGCGATCTCCCGCAGCTGCGGGAGCCCCGGACTTTATATTTTCCCACGCTGGCTGTAAAACGCCCGACCCGACTGAGGAACATAGGTACTGTACCTGGAAACCCCGGGATGACCTCCAGAGCCGACGGGCTGGATCTCCCAGGAACAATGAAGCTGGAGCTGCCGACTTTGAGGGGACCCCTTTCGTTACGGAGCTCGAGCTGCCGTCTGTGTAGGAATCCCCGTTCCAGCGCAAGTTCGTAGAAACAGTAGGTACAGTAAGCACAGTACCTGGAAACAAAGGGGAGGCCTCCATTGTGCCCGGAAACGTGGCGGACGGGCAGGACTTCAGGTCAGACTGAAGCGCAGGGGACTTCAGCCCCCTCTCCCTACTATCCTACTGGCCAATATACAGTCCCTTGAAAATAAAGTGGAGGACTTAAGGGCAAGACAGCTTTATCAAAGGGAGCTGAGGGAATGCTCTGTGCTCTGTTTTAGAGACATGGCTCACCCCCAGCTCCCCAGACTGAGCGGTCCAGCCTGAAGGGTTCTCCATCCACCATATGGACCGTACGCAGGCATCTGGGAAAGGGAGAGTAGGGGACGTCTGCCTCATGGTCAACTCTGCGTGGTGCTCAGACGTGGCAGTCTTATCCAACTCCTGCTCTCCACACCTCGAACATCTGGCGGTGAAGTGCCGTCCCTTGTACCTTCCGAGGGAATTCACCTCCATCATCCTGACCGCGGTCTACATCCCACACCAGGCAGACGTCCGTCTGGCACTGGAGGAGCTGCACGTGGTCAACAAACACCAGACGTCTTACCCTGAGGCATTTACCACCATTGCTGGGGACTTCAATAAGGCAAACCTAAAGAAATCACTCCCAAACTTCCACCAACATGTTTCCTGCTGCACCAGAGGACCAAACACCCTCAACCACTGCTATACCACCATCAAGAATGCTTATCGCTCTATCCCTCGCCCTCACTTCGGTAAATCCGACCATACCGCGGCTCTGCTTTTTCCTGCAATTAAAGAGCGCACCCCCAGAGGTGTCAGAGCTGGGGGTACAGAGCTGGTCGCGGGGGGGGGGGGGGGGTCAGAGGAACAACTCCAGGACTGTTTGTAGTCTGTAGACTGGGCAATGTTCAAGGACTCGGCAACGGACTTGAACGAATACGCCACAGTCATTACAGACTTCATTAAGAAATGTGTGGAGGACTGCATCCCCACAACAATCTTCCGACTGTTTCCCAATCAGAAACATTGGATGAACTTTGAGATCCGCACTCTTCTGAAGACCAGACACTGGACATTCATGTCTGATGATACAATGGTCTACAAGAAGTCCAGATACGACCTTGGTAAGGTCATCAAAAAGGCCAAAAGGGATTTCTGCACCAAACTGGAGGATGAGACAGATGTTCGGCAGCTGTGACGGGGCCTAAAATGCAATCACCTCCTACAAGGCAAAATCAGGAAGCAACTCGAATGTCTGCGAAACATCACTCCCTGACGAACTCAATGCATTTTACGCACGCTTTGATAGGGAGAACACCGATGTGCCTTCCCGAGCCTCCATTCGCTGTGATGGTATTTCAGTCTCAGTCACAAAGGCCGACGTCAGGAAATCCTTCAGAGGGGTGAACCCTCGAAAAGCACCTGAACCTGATGGTATACCTGGTCGTGTTCTAAACACCTGTGAGGACCAACTGGCTGGAGTTTTTACGGACATTTTCAACCTCTCACTTCTGAGGTCTGAGTTTCCCACCTGCTTCAAAAGGGCATCAATTATACTAGTGCCCAAGAAGAGTAAGGTGACGTGCCTCAATGACTATCGACCTGTGGCACTAACGCTTGTGGTGATGAAGTGCTTTGAGAGGTTGATCATGGCGCAAATCAACTCCTACCTCGACAAAAACCTGGACCCACTGCAGTTTGCTTACCGCCACAACAGATCAACGGTGGATGCGATCTCGCTGGCCCTCCACTCCGCTCTGGACCACTTGGACAACAAAAATTCATATGAAAGGCTGTTATTCATTGATTACAGCTCGGCATTTAATACAATCATCCACTCCAAGCTGGTTACCAAACTCGCAGCACTGGGTCTCTGCGCATCCCTCTGCAATTGGATCCTCGACTTCCTCATTCTCAGACCACAGTCTGTTCGTATTGGTGGAAATGTGTCAGACTCGATAACATTCAGCACCGGAGATCCTCAAGGCTGCGTGCTCAACCCCCTGCTGTACTCACTCTATACTCATGACTGCGTAGCCGGTCATAGTGCGAACTCCATCAAGTTCGCTGATGACACCACTGTTGTGGGACGTATCACTGATGGGGATGAGTCAGAGTATGCAGGAGAGATCGAGCAACTGTCCATAAGGTGCCAGCACAATAACTTGGCCCTCAACACCAGCAAAACCAAGGAACTGATTGTAGACTTTGGAAGGAGTAGGATGGGGACCCACAGTCCCGTTTATATCAACGGGTCGATAGTTCAAAGGGTCAAGAGCTTCAAATTCCTGGGCGTGCACATCTCTGAAGATCTTTCCTGGTCCGAGAACACTGATGCAATTACTGAGAAAGCACATCAGCACCTCTACTTCCTGAGAAGATTACGGAGAGTCGGTTTGTCAAGGAGGACACTCTCTAACTTCTACAGGTGCACAATAGAGAGCATGCTGACCGGTTGCATCGTGGCTTGGTTCGGCAACTTGAGCACCCTGGAGAGGAAAAGACTACAAAAAGTAGTAAACATTGCCCAGTCCATCATCGGCTCTGACCTCCCTTCCATCGAGGGGATTTATCGCTGTCGCTGCCTCAAAATGGTTGGCAGTATCATCAAAGACCCACAGCATTCTGGTCACACACTCATCTCCCTGCTACCTTCAGGTAGAAGGTACAGGAGCCTGAAGACTGCAACGACCAGGTTCAGGAATAGCTACTTCCCCACAGCCATCAGGGTATTAAACCTGGCTCGGACAAAACTCTGAACATTAATAACCCATTATCTGTTATTTGCACTTTATCAGTTTATTTATTCATGTGTGTATATATTTATATAATGGTATATGGACACACGGATCTGTTTTGTAGTCAATGCCTACTATGTTCTGTTGTGCTGAAGCAAAGCAAGAATTTCATTGTCCTATCAGGGACACATGACAATAAACTCACTTGAACTTGAAGTGCTGACATGGATAGAAAATTGGTTGGCAGGCAGGAAACAAAGAGTAGGGATTAACGGGTCCCATTCAGAATGGCAGGCAGTGAATAGTGGGGTATCGCAAGGCTCGGTGCTGGGACCGCAGCTATTTACAATATACATCAATGATTTGGATGAAGGGATTCAAAGTAACATTAGCAAATTTGCAGAAGACACAGAGCTGGGTGGCAGTGTGAACTGTGAGGAGGATGCTATGAGAATGCAGGGTGACTTGGACAGGTTGGGGGAGTGGGCAGATGCATGGCAGATGAAGTTTAATGTGGAAAAGTGTGAGGTTATCCACTTTGGTATCAAAAATAGGAAGGCAGATTACTATCTAAATGGTGTCAAGTTGGGAAAGGGGGAAGTACAACGGAATCTGGCGGTCCTTGTTCATCACTCTATGAAAGTAAGCAGGTACAGCAGGCAGTGAAGAAAGCGAATGGCATGTTGGCCATTATAACCAGAGGAGTCGAGTATAGGAGCAAAGAGGCCCTTCTGCAGTTGTGCAGGGCCCTAGTGAGACCACACCTGGAATATTGTGTGCAGTTTTAGAAACATAGAAACATAGAAAATAGGTGCAGGAGTAGGCCATTCGGCCCTTCGAGCCTGCACCGCCATTCAATATGATCATGGCTGATCATAGAAACATAGAAACATAGAAAATAGGTGCAGGAGTAGGCCCATTGGCCCTTCGAGCCTGCACCGCCATTCGATATGATCATGGCTGATCATCCAACTCAGTATCCCATCCCTGCCTTCTCTCCATACCCCCTGATCCCTTTAGCCACAAGGGCCACATCTAACTCCCTCTTAAATATAGCCAATGAACTGGCCTCAACTACCTTCTGTGGCAGATAATTCCACAGATTCACCACTCTCTGTGTGAAAAATGTTTTTCTCATCTCGGTCCTAAAAGACTTCCCCCTTATCCTTAAACTGTGACCCCTTGTTCTGGACTTCCCCAACATTGGGAACAATCTTCCTGAATCTAGCCTGTCCAACCCCTTAAGAATTTTGTAAGTTTCTATAAGATCCCCCCCTCAATCTTCTAAATTCTAGCGAGTACAAGCCGAGTGTATCCAGTCTTTCTTCATATGAAAGTCCTGCCATTCCAGGAATCAGTCTGGTGAACCTTCTCTGTACTCCCCATATGGCAAGAATGTCTTTCCTCAAATTAGGAGACCAAAACTGTACGCAATACTCCAGGTGTGGTCTCACCAAGACCCTGTACAACTGCAGTAGTACCTCCCTGCTCTTATACTCAAATCATTTTGCAATTAATGCTAACATACCATTCGCTTCCTTCACTGCCTGCTGCACCTGCATGCCTACTTTCAATGACTGGTGTACCATGACACCCAGGTCTCGTGCATCTCCCCTTTTCCTAATCGGCCACCATTCAGATAATAGTCTACATTCCTGTTTTTGCCACCAAAGTGGATAACCTCACATTTATCCACATTTTACTTCGGAGTCACGTGAGTGATTCCATGAAGAAGTCCCTCCAGTCCGCATGCACGTCATTACGTCTGACGCATGGCGCAGCGACCGGCTGGGAGGTGCATTGCTCCTCCAGCGGTAAGTTTTAAAAACCCTCAGGTAAGTGTAAAACTTAGTCGGAGGTTGCTTTATGCGCTTGTAGAATTCTTGTTTTCAGGAGCAAGTTTCAAGTATGGAGAAAGCGTCGAGGGTGAAGTCGAGGCGAGCCGCTGGGAAAGCTATGGAAGCCGCGACGGTGCAGGTAGCGGGCGGCCGCCTAGTTCACCTACACAGTCGCTAGCGGTATGACCATGGATTGCAGACTTGGTGTGTGAGAGCACCGTGGCTGCACCATTGGGGCGCAAGGCCACTAGAAAGTCTGCATGGCCCACAGACTCGGATGAGTCGGGCCAGGTGGGTTCCCCTCCGGGAATGGATACTGTTTTTGCACGGTTGTCCAAAATGGAGCTTCTAATGGAGAGGATGCTCCATCACGATACACTCCGACAGGAGGAGTTGTGTCAGCGGCCGGGGCCTACGGGGAGTGCCCGCGCCAGCAGCACCTGAATCAGGGCTGCCTAATGTCTCCCTCTTGGAGAAGGATAGCCTACCGGGTCAGTTTTGATTCTGACGCCGTGTCTATGAGTATAGCTGTGGAGCATACCCCAAGGGATGAAGGGCACGAGCCAGAAGTACCATTCCTGGAAGCAAGATTTGCCATCCCAAGAGAGTCAGGAGAGCCGCTGGGTGATGAATTGGCTGCAACTATAAATTACCTGGCTTCACATCAGCTACAGGAGCTGACCATGGATGAAACATCCAAAAAATATGAGACCCTGGCTAACTGTGAGCTACTCAAAGTACCGGCAGTAAACCATGCCATATGGGGTCATATGGGCGTGGGCATCAGGGCTCAAGAAATAAAGCTTCAGAGGGTGCTGAAGTTGCTCGCCTCGGGCATTACTGCATTCACCAGATCGGTGGATGGAGGGCACCTGTCTGATACACAGCAGGATGCCTTAGCCCTCATGTGCAAAACACATTTTAAAATTAATTGTTTGAGGAAAAGTGCCATCCGCCCTACCATCAACCCTAAATTTGCAGCGCTGTGTAAACCCAGCAACGTCCAGCCACCTGTTTGGGGAAGACCTCACGAAAAGAGTTAAGGAGCACGACGACGAGGCAAGAATGGTGGGACTGATTAAAGTACCGATGATCAGCAGAACGCTTCGGCGGCAGTACCCCTACAGACAGGTGGCAGAGACCGGGTCCGGTCAAGGAACAAGCCATCCATTCACGAATGTGCGCAGCTGGCAAGCTCCAACCGGGGCACGGGCGAACATGCCCTTCCCCACCAGAAACCGGGGGCAGCAAATTTCACCGGTAACCATGGAGGTAGGTGGGTCTGGTTCCCATAAGAACATATTAAATGAGAATCACCTACAAGTTGGGAGGAGATTACACTTCTTTCTGAAAGAATGGTAGGGATAACATCAGACCCGTTTATACTGTGCAGTATACAAGGGTTTCGAATTGAATCCCTTCCCAATTTGCGTCCACCAACCAGCATTTACCAAGCCGGGCACTCATTTTCTCACAAAAAGAGAATTTGGAGGTACAAGCTGAACTTGAAAAATTATACAAAAAAGGGGTAATTGAGAAGTCGGTTCACCAACTCCACCAATTTGTGTCTAATATTTTTCCTGGGTCAAAAAAGGATGGAGGTTGTCGAATCATCCTTGACTTGACGAGCCTTAACCCCTTTGTGCAGTATAAACATTTCAAAAAGGAAACTTTTGTTACTGCCAAACAAATGATTTCCAGAGAATGTTATATGGCATGTATAGATCTTAAAGATGCATATTACTCAGTGCCTGTTCATAGGGATGATAGGAGATATTTGAAATTTAGCTGGATGAGACAATTATGGCAATTCAAAGCGCTGCCTAATGGGTTAACCTCAGCCCCTAGATTATTTACGAAACTGTTAAAACCAGAACTGGGGCTACTCTGGGCTCAGAGTCATATTGTAATGGCCTATTTGGATAATATCTTAATCATAGGAAAGACTCGAGAAACAGCAGAATCATCCATTTCAGTTGTTAAGCTCACTTTTGAGAGATTGGGGTTTCCAATTCATCCAATTAAATCCAAATTGACAACAGTCAGAGTTATTGAGTATTTGGGATTCACTATTAACTCAACTCACATGTCAGTGACTCTGCCCAGGGGCAAAAGATTAGATTTAATTGAAGGCTGTAACAAGCTCATGGAGGATCGACAACCTTCAATTAGACATGTGGCCAGCTTGTTTGGCAAATTAGTGCTGCCCTTCCAGCTGTGAAGTTCGGACCTTTGCATTAAGTGGTAGGGGATTAAGCGGTAGGGATTGCTTGTTCCTTACAGAGGCCCGAGAGCCGTTGGAGCGGTCGCAGAGGGAGGAGCTACACCCGAGCGGTAGGGGATAAAGTGGAGCGCGGGGCTTGCATGTTCCTTACAGAGGCCCGAGAGCCGTTGGAGAGGTCGCAGAGGGAGGAGCTACACCCAAGCGGTAGGGGATAAAGTGGAGCGCGGGGCTTGCTTGTTCCTTACAGAGGCCCGAGAGCCGTTGGAGAGGTCGCAGAGGGAGGAGCTACACCCGAGCGGTAGGGGATAAAGTGGAGCGCGGGGCTTGCTTGTTCCTTACAGAGGCCCGAGAGCCGTTGGAGAGGTCGCAGAGGGAGGAGCTACACCCGAGCGGTAGGGGATAAAGTGGAGAGCGGGGCTTGCTTGTTCCTTACAGAGGTCCGAGAGCCGTTGGAGAGGTCGCAGAGGGAGGAGTAACCCAAATCTGTAACATTCCAAGTTCCACTTCAAAACAAGTGGGCTTGAGGAAGCCGCTGATTGGTGGAAGCAGACATAGAATACATAGATACATAGAAAATAGGTGCAGGAGTAGGCCATTCGGCCCTTCGAGCCTGCACCGCCATTCAATATGATCATGGCTGATCATCCAACTCAGTATCCCGTACCTGCCTTCTCTCCATACCCCCTGATCCCTTTAGCCACAAGGGCCACATCTAACTCCCTCTTAAATATAGCCAATGAACTGGCCTCAACTACCCTCTGTGGCAGAGAGTTCCAGAGATTCACCACTCTGTGTGAAAACGTTTTTCCTCATCTCGGTCTTAAAGGATTTCCCCCTTATCCTTAAGCTGTGACCCCTTGTCCTGGACTTCCCCAACATCGGGAACAATCTTCCTGCATCTAGCCTGTCCAACTCCATAAGAATTGTGTACGTTTCTATAAGATCCCCTCTCAATCTCCTAAATTCTAGCGAGTATAAGCCAAGTCTATCCAGTCTTTCTTCATATGAAAGTCCTGACATCTCAGGAATCGGTCTGGTGAACCTTCTCTGCACTCCCTCTATGGCTATAATGTCCTTCCTCAGATTTGGAGACCAAAACTGTACACAATACTCCAGGTGTGGTCTCACCAAGACCCTGTACAACTGTACCCTGCTCCTATACTCAAATCCTCTTGCTATGAAGGCCAACATACCATTCGCTTTCTTCACTGCCTGCTGCACCTGCATGCCTACTTTCAATGACTGGTGTACCATGACACCGAGGTCTCGCTGCATCTTCCCATTTCCTAATCGGCCACCATTTAGATAATAGTCTGCCTTCCCGTTTTTGCCACCAAAGTGGATAACCTCACATTTATCCACATTATACTGCATCTGCCAAACATTTGCCCACTCACCCAGCCTATCCAAGTCACCTTGCAGTCTCCTAGCATCCTCCTCACAGCTAACACTGCCCCCCAACTTAGTGTCATCCGCAAACTTGGAGATGTCGCTTTCAATTCCCTCGTCCAGATCATTAATATAAATTATAAATAGCTGGGGTCCCAGCACTGAGCCTTGCGGTACCCCACTAGTCACTGCCTGTCATTGTGAAAAGGACCCATTTACTCCTACTCTTTGCTTCCTGTTTGCCAGCCAGTTCTCTATCCACATCAATACTGAACCCCCAATACCATGTGATTTAAGTTTGTATCCTAATCTCTTATGTGGTACCTTGTCGAAAGCCTTCTGAAAGTCCAGATACAACACATCCACTGGTTCTCCCCTATCCACTCTACTAGTTACATCCTCGAAAAATTCTATAAGATTCGTCAGACACGATTTACCTTTCGTAAATCCATGCTGACTTTGTCCAATGATTTCACCACTTTCCAAATGTGCTGCTATCCCATCTTTAATAACTGACTCTAGCAGTATCCCCACTACCGATGTTAGACTAACTGGTCTGTAATTCCCCATTTTCTCTCTCCCTTCTTAAAAAGTGGGGTTACGTTTGCTACCCTCCAATCCTCAGGAACTACTCCAGAATCTAAAGAGTTTTGAAAAATTATCACTAATGCATCCACTATTTCTGGAGCTACTTCCTTAAGTACTCTGGGATGCAGCCTATCTGGCCCTGGTGATTTATCGGCCTTTAATCCATTCAATTTACACAACACCACTTCCCGACTAACCTGGATTTCACTCAGTTCCTCCATCTCCTTTGACCCGCGGCCCCCTGCTATTTCCGGCAGATTATTTATGTCTTCCTTAGTGAAGACGGAACCAAAGTAGTTATTCAATTGGTCCGCCATATCCTTGTTCCCCATGATCAATTCACCTGTTTCTGACTGCAAGGGACCTACATTTCTTTTAACTAATCTCTTTCTCTTCACATATCTATAAAAACTTTTGCAGTCAGTTTTTATGTTCCCTGCCAGTTTCCTTTCATAATCTATTTTCCCTTTCCTAATTAAGCCCTTTGTCCTCCTCTGCTGGTCTCTGAATTTCTCCCAGTCCTCTGGTATGCTGCTTTTTCTGGCTAATTTGTACGCATCATCTTTTGCTTTTGATACTATCCCTGATTTCCCTTGTTATCCACGGATGCACTACCTTGCCTGATTTATTCTTTTGCCAAACTGGGATGAACAATTTTTGTAGTTCATCCATGCAGTCTTTAAATGCCTTCCATTGCATATCCACCGTCAACCCTTTTAGAACTAATTGCCAGTCAATCTTGGCCAATTCACGTCTCATACCCTCAAAGTTACCTTTCTTTAAGTTCAGAACCGTTGTTTCTGAATTAACAATGTCACTCTCCATCCTAATGAAGAACTCAACCATATTATGGTCACTCTTGCCCAAGGGGGCACGCACAACAAGTCTGCTAACTAACCCTTCCTCATTACTCAATACCCAGTCTAGAATAGCCTGCTCTCTCGTTGGTTCCTCTACATGTTGGTTTAGATAACTATCCCTCATACATTCCTAGAAATCCTCCTCCTCAGCACCCCTGCCAATTTGATTCACCCAATCTATATGTAGATTGAAGTCACCCATTATAACTGTTTTGCCTTTGTTGCACGCATTTCTAATTTCCTGTTTGATGCCATCCCCAACTTCACTACTACTGCTAGGTGGCCTGTACACAACACCCACCAGCGTTTTCTGCCCCTTAGTGTTTCGCAGCTCTACCCATACCGATTCCACATCCTCCAAGCTAATGTCCTTCCTTTCCACTGCGTTAATCTCCTCTCTAACCAGCAACGCTACCCCACCTCCTTTTCCTTTCTCTCTATCCCTCCTGAATATTGAATATCCCTGGATGTTCAGCTCCCAGCCTTGGTCACCCTGGAGCCATGTCTCCGTGATCCTAACTATATCATAATCATTAATTGCTATCTGCACGTTCAACTCATCCACCTTATTACGAATGCTCCTTGCATTGAGACACAAAGCCTTCAGGCTTGTTTTTACAACTCTCTTACCCCTTATACAATTATGTTGAAAAGTGGCTCTTTTTGATTTTTGCCCTGGATTTGTCTGCCTGCCACTTTTACTTTTCACCTTGCTACCTATTGCTTCCACCCGCATTTTACACCCCTCTGTTTCTCTGCTCACCCATTTAAGAACCCCACCACCTCTTATTCTCTGTTTATTATTGTTTTCTTCTTTCCCCCTACATGTTGGGTCTGAGTGCTTTCCTTCTCTGCCTCCTGCCTCACACACTGTCTATTAGCATTCTCTATTTGAGTCCCTCCCCCCAACCATTCTAGTTTAAAGTCTCCCCAGTAGCCTTTGCAGATCTCCCTGCCAGGATATCGGTCCCCCTCAGGTTCAAGTGCAACCCATCCTTTTTGTACAGGTCGAAACTTCCACAAAAGAGGTCCCAATGATCCAGAAATTTGAATCCCTGCCTTCTGCACCAGTCCTTCAGCCACACATTTATCCTCCACCTCGCTCCATTCCTACTCTCACTGTCGCGTGGCACAGGCCGTAATCCCGAGAATGTTACCTTTGCTGTCCTTCTCTTTAACTCCCCTACTAACTCCCTAAATTCTCCTTTCAGGACCTCTTCTCTTTTTTTACCTATGTCATTGGTACCTATATGTATCACGACCTCGGGCTCCTCTCCCTGCCCTTTCAGGATGTCTTGGACACGTTGAGACACATCACAGACCAGGGAGGCAAACTACCATCCGGGTCTCCCGACTGCGTCCACAGAATCGCCTGTCTGACCCCCTAACTATAGAGTCCCCTATTAATATTGCCCTCCTCTTCTTTTCCTTACCCTTCTGAGCAACAGGACCAGTCTCTATACCGGAGGCCCGGCCGCTGTCGCTACCCCCAGGTAGGCTGTCCACCCCAACAGTGCTCAAACAGGAGTACTTATTGTCAAGGTGTACAGCCACCGGGGTACTCTCTAGTCCCTGCCTGTGCCCCTTGCCTCTCCCAACCATGATCCACTTGCCTGCCGCCTGTGGTGTTGGAGTGACCACATCCCTGTAACTCCTCTCAATGACTTCCTCGCTCTCCCTGACCAGACGGAGGTCATCGAGCTGCTGCTCCAGGTTCCTAATACGGTCCATTAGGAGCCCCATCTCGATACACCTGGCGCAGATGTGGATGTCTGGAGGGCTATCAGACTCCATGACTTCCCACATCTGACATCCAGAACAGTAAACTGCCCTGGCCCTCATTCTCCCCTTACCTGGGATACATTACAAAACAAACTGCTACAATACAGTACAATCAGCAGGGATCTGACTCCCAATCAGCTGCTCCCTCTTGTCTGCGTCCACCAATCAGCGGCTTCCTCAAACCCACTTGTTTTTGAAGTGGAAATTGGAACGTTACAGATTTCGGTACTCCTCTTTAAATCCTACCGCTCGGGTGTAGCTCCTCCCTCTCCAACGGCTCTCGGGCCTCTGTAAGGAACAAGCCCCGCGCTCCTTTTTATCTCCTACCGCTCGGGTGTAGCTCCTCCCTCTGCGATCTCTCCAACGGCTTTCGGGCCTCTGTAAGGAACAAGCCCCGCGCTCCTTTTTATCTCCTACCGCTCGGGTGTAGCTCCTCCCTCTGCGACCTCTCCAACGGCTCTCGGGCCTCTGTAAGGAACAAGCCCCGCGCTCCTTTTTAACTCCTACCGCTCGGGTGTAGCTCCTCCCTCTGCGACCTCTCCAACGGCTCTCGGGCCTCTGTAAGGAACAAGCCCCGCGCTCCTTTTTAACTCCTACCGCTCGGGTGTAGCTCCTCCCTCTGCGACCTCTCCAACGGCTCTCGGGCCTCTGTAAGGAACAAGCCACGCGCTCCTTTTTAACTCCTACCGCTCGGGTGTAGCTCCTCCCTCTGCGACCTCTCCAACGGCTCTCGGGCCTCTGTAAGGAACAAGCCCCGCGCTCCTTTTTAACTCCTTCCGCTCGGGTGTAGCTCCTCCCTCTGCGACCTCTCCAACGGCTCTCGGGCCTCTCAGACAAGAGGGAGCAGCTGATTGGGAGTCAGATCCCTGCTGATTGTACTGTATTGTAGCAGTTTGTGTTGTATTGTACCCAGGGTAAGGGGAGTATGAGGGCCAGGGCAGTTTACTGTTCTGGATGTCAGATGTGGGAAGTCATGGAGTCTGATAGCCCTCCAGACATCCACATCTGCGCCAGGTGTATCGAGATGGGGCTCCTAATGGACCGTATTAGGAACCTGGAGCAACAGCTCGATGACCTCCGTCTGGTCAGGGAGAGCGAGGAAGTCATTGAGAGGAGTTACAGGGAGGTGGTCACTCCAAGACCACAGGAGGCAGGCAAGTGGATCACGCTTGGGAGAGACAAGGGGCACAGGCAGGGACTAGAGAGTACCCCGGTGGCTGTACACCTTGACAATAAGTACTCCTGTTTGAGCACTGTTGGGGGGGACAGCCTACCTGGGGGTAGCGACAGCGGCCGGGCCTCCGGTATAGAGACTGGCCCTGTTGCTCAGAAGGGTAAGGAAAAGAAGAGGAGGGCAATACGAATAGGGGACTATATAGTTAGGGGGTCAGACAGGCGATTCTGTGGACACAGTCAGGAGACCCGGATGGTAGTTTGCCTCCCTGGTGCCAGGGTCTGTGATGTGTCTCAACGTGTCCAAGATATCCTGAAAGGGCAGAGAGAGGAGCCCGAGGTCGTGGTACATATAGGTACCAATGACATAGGTAAAAAAAGAGAAGAGGTCCTGAAAGGAGAATTTAGGGAGTTAGGAGGGGAGTTAAAGAGAAGAACAGCAAAGGTAACAATCTCGGGATTACTGCCTGTGCCACGCGACAGTGAGAGTAGGAATGAAGCGAGGTGGAGGATAAATGCGTGGCTGAAGGACTGGTGCAGAAGGCAGGGATTCAAATTTCTGGATCATTCGGACCTCTTTTGTGGAAGGTGCGACCTGTACAAAATGGATGGGTTGCACTTGAACCCGAGGGGGACCGATATCCTGGCGGGGAGATCTGCAAAGGCTACTGGGGAGACTTTAAACTAGAATGGTTGGGGGGAGGGACTCAAATAGAGAATGCTATTAGACAGTGTGTGAGGCAGGAGGCAGATAAGGAAAGCACTCAGACCCAACATGCAGGGGGGAAAGAAGAAAACAATAATAAACAGAATAAGAGGTGGTGGGGTTCTTAAATGGGTCAGCAGAGAAACAGAGGGGTGTAAAATGCGGGCGGAAGCAATAGGTAGCAAGGTGAAAAGTAAAAGTGGCAGGGAGACAAATCCAGGGCAAAAATCAAAAAGGGCCACTTTTCAACATAATTGTATAAGGGGTAAGAGCGTTGTAAAAACAAGCCTGAAGACTTTGTGTCTCAATGCAAGGAGCATTCGTAATAAGGTGGATGAGTTGAACGTGCAGATAGCAATTAATGATTATGATATAGTTGGGATCACGGAGACACGGCTCCAGGGTGACCAAGGCTGGGAGCTAAACATCCAGGGATATTCAATATTCAGGAGGGATAGAGAGAAAGGAAAAGGAGGTGGGGTAGCGTTGCTGGTTAGAGAGGAGATTAACGCAGTGGAAAGGAAGGACATTAGCTTGGAGGATGTGGAATCGGTATGGGTAGAGCTGCGAAACACTAAGGGGCAGAAAATGCTGGTGGGTGTTGTGTACAGGCCATCTAGCAGTAGTCGTGAAGTTGGGGATGGCATCAAACAGGAAATTAGAAATGCGTGCAACAAAGGCAAAACAGTTATAATAGGTGACTTCAATCTACATATAGATTGGGTGAATCAAATTGGCAGGGGTGCTGAGGAAGAGGATTTCTTGGAATGTATGCGGGATAGTTATCTAAACCAACATGTAGAGGAACCAACGAGAGAGCAGGCTATTCTAGACTGGCTATTGAGTAATGAGGAAGGGTTAGTTAGCAGTCTTGTTGTGCGTGCCCCCTTGGGCAAGAGTGACCATAATATGGTTGAGTTCTTCA
>JAXLNO010005034.1:0-25134 GCA_038087875.1 Malacoraja senta
CTCGGTACACGTGACAATAAACTGAAACTAAGCTAGGGGTACTGTCCGATTCACCTCTAACCCCGTTGCGGACATTGGACTTTGTCTCTGGAACTGATGCGCTACAATGCTGAGAACTATATTCTGTATAGTTCTACAACTGCAAAGAAAGGTCTCGGCCTGAAAATCGTCACCCATTCCATTTCTCCTGAGATGCTGCCTGTCCCGCTGAGTTACTCCAGCATTTTGTGCCCGTCTTCGAATGTAAGGCAGCATCTGCAGTTCCCCACGACACATATACTATATTCTCCACTCTGTATCTTCCCCTTTGCTCTACCTATTGTACTTGACTTGGTTGTATCTATGTCTAGTGTTATCTGATCTGTATGGACAGCACGCAGAACAATGCTTTTCACTGTACCACGGGACACGTGTCACAGTCTTAGAGTCATTGAGCCAAAACAGGCCCTTCGGCCCAACTCGCCCACACCGGCCAACAATGTCCCAGCTACACCAGTCCCACCTGCCCGCGTTTGGCCTGTATCCCTCCAAACCTGTCCTATCCATGTACCCGTTTAAGAAGGAACTGCAGGTGCTGGAAAATCGACGGTAGACAAAAATGCTGGAGAAACTCAGCGGGTGCAGCAGCATCTATGGAGCGAAGGAAATAGGCAAGGAAACAGACCTGAAGAAGGGTTTCGGCCCGAAACGTTGCCTATTTCCTTCGCTCCATAGATGCTGCTGCACCCGCTGAGTTTCTCCAGCATTTTTGTCTACTATCCGTGTACCTGTCCAACTGTTTCTTAAACGATGGGATAGTCCCAGCCTCAACTACCTCCTCCGGCAGCTCGTTCCATACACCCACCACCCTTTGTGTGAAAAAGTTACCCCTCAGATTCCTATTAAATCGTTCCCGCCTTCACCTTAAACCTATGTCCTCTGGTCCTCGATTCCCCTACTCTGGGCAAGAGACTCTGTGCGTCTACCCGATCTATTCCTCTCATGATTTTAAACACCTCTATAAGATCACCCCTCATCCTCCTGTGCTCCAAGGAATAGAGACCCAGCCTAAAACTCTCCCTTTAGCTCAGACTCTATAGAAACATAGAAAATAGGTGCAGGAGAAGGCCATTCGGTCCTTCGAGCCAGCACCGCCATTCAATATGATCATGGCTGATCATTCACAATCAGTACCCCGTTCCTGCCTTCTCCCCATATCCCTTGAATCCTTTAGCCCTAAGAGCTAAATCTAACTCTCTCTTGAAAACATCCAGTGATTTGGCCTCCACTGCCTTCTGTGGCAGAGAATTACACAGATTCACAACTCTCTGGGTGAAAAAGTTTTTCTTCATCTCAGTCCTAAATGGTCTACCCCTTATTCTTAAACTGTGGCCCCAGGTTCTGGACCCCCAACATGGAGAACTTTTTTCCTGCATCTAGCCTGTCCAATCCTTTAAGAAATTTTACATGTTTCTATAAGAACCCCCCTCTCATCCTTCTAAATTCGGGTGAATATAAGCCCAGTCGACCCATTCGTTAAGATTTTCCGGCAGCCTAAATTAAATTGTTGCTCACTACTATTTGTCCATATACTTCTAATAAAAATGTTATTAATATAATGGTTCAGAAACAGGTGACTGGGGGTAGGATTATCAAACAGATATATCGCTTTCAATCCCCTTTCCTCTTCTTTTTTCTTTCTTTCTTCTCTTCCTTTTTCCTCCTCATTTTTTTCCCAGGGCTATTTTGCGATCTCACGCAACACTTCATCTCAATCTTTCCTTTTGTAATCTTTCATTTCTTATTTTTGCTTCATTATTAAATTAAAAATAAGAAGTCGTATATGAAATGTAATATGTCAATAAGTATTAGGTACTTTGGTACCACATTATTGTACTTATTTCAAAAAAATAAATTTAAAATAAAAAAGAGAGAAAAAAAAAAAGTTATTTAATTTTTTTTTTTAATTTCCGGCCACCCTTGGATCCTGAGCCTTGCCAGGTTTTCCATTTTTCCGGGACCGACAGAGGCGGTACAAGAACGATCACGGGGGGGGGGGGTGTACTCACAGTCTGTCGGCAGCATCGGCAGCCGGCTGTGTGTCCGAGTCGCCGGCAATCTCCTGGTCGAATACCACCGTTTCCGTGTTGGCCAGGCAGAAGCCATTGGAGCGCATGATTTCTGCAGAGAGAATTGGTTTGGTTCAGAGCAGTTTGTCGTCACATGTAGCGAGGTACGGCGGAAAAGCTTTCGTTGCGTGCTAACCAGCCAGCGGAACCAGTCAGCTAACCTTCGCTCCATAGATGCTGCTGCACCCGCTGAGTTTCTCCAGCACTTTTGTCTCCCAGCGGAAAGACTGTACATGTTTACAATCGAGCCGTCCCCCGTGAACGGATACATTGGCGCGGAGGCGCAGCGGTAGAGTTGCTGCCATAAAACGCGTGCAGAGCCAGATTCCGGGGTTCGATCCCGACTACGGGCGCTGTCTGTACGGAGTTTGTACGTTCTCCCCGTGACCTGCGTGGGTTTTCTCCGGGATCTTCGGTTTCCTCCCACACTCCAAAGACGTACAGGTTTGTAGGTTAATTGGCTCGGCGTAAATGAAAATTGTCCCGAGTGTGTGTCGGATAGTGTTAGCGTGCGGGGATCGCTGGTCGGTGCGGGCTCGGTGGGCCGAAGGGCCTGTTTCCGCGCTGTATCTCCAAACTCAACTAAATATATACACAGGTACACAAAAATGCTGGAGAAACTCAGCGGGTGCAGCAGCATCTATGGAGCGAAGGAAATAGGTAACGTTTCGGGCCGAAACCCTTCTTCAGACACACTGAATATATACACACACTGAATTTGTCTTATTGCTTATTATATTGTATACAGTGTACTATGTTTACATATTGTGTTGTGCTGCTGCAAGTAAGAATTTCGCTGTTCTGTCTGGGACACATGACAATAAAACACTCTTGGCTATTGAGTGTTCTATTCAAGTGCCTTTTCTCAATCCTGTCCACAGCGACACTGTGCTGGCACTTGCACGCCTGGTACAGCAGGTGGCAGTGCTGAGACAGGCTCAGCGGGTCAGGCAGCATCTGTGGAGAACATGGATAGGTGACGTTTCACAGAGTGCTGGAGTAACTCAGCGGGTCAGGCAGCATCTGTGGAGAACATGGATAGGTGACGTTTCACAGAGTGCTGGAGTAACTCAGCGGGTCAGGCAGCATCTGTGGAGAACATGGATAGGTGACGTTTCACAGAGTGCTGGAGTAACTCAGCGGGTCAGGCAGCATCTGTGGAGAACATGGATAGGTGACGTTTCACAGAGTGCTGGAGTAACTCAGCGGGTCAGGCAGCATCTGTGGAGAACATGGATAGGTGACGTTTCACAGAGTGCTGGAGTAACTCAGCGGGTCAGGCAGCATCTGTGGAGAACATGGATAGGTGACGTTTCACAGAGTGCTGGAGTAACTCAGCGGGTCAGGCAGCATCTGTGGAGAACATGGATAGGTGACGTTTCACAGAGTGCTGGAGTAACTCAGCGGGTCAGGCAGCATCTGTGGAGAACATGGATAGGTGACGTTTCACAGAGTGCTGGAGTAACTCAGCGGGTCAGGCAGCATCTGTGGAGAACATGGATAGGTGACGTTTCACAGAGTGCTGGAGTAACTCAGCGGGTCAGGCAGCATCTGTGGAGCGAAGGAAATGGGCAACCTTTCGGTCCGAAACCCTGAAGGAAATAGGCAACGTTTCGGGCCGAAACCCGGAAGGGTTTCGGCCCGAAACGTTGCCTATTTCCTTCGCTCCATAGATGCTGCCGGATCATGGATAGGTGACGTTTCACAGAGTGCTGGAGTAACTCAGCGGGTCAGGCAGCATCTGTGGAGAACATGGATAGGTGACGTTTCACACAGTGCTGGAGTAACTCAGCGGGTCAGGCAGCATCTGTGGAGAAGTCAAGTCAAGTCGTCAAGTCGTCAAGTCAAGAGAGTTTATTGTCATGTGTCCCTGATAGGACAATGAAATTCTTGCTTTGCTTCAGCACAACAGAACATAGTAGGCATTGACTACAAAACAGATCAGTGTGTCCATATACCATTATATAAATATATACACACATGAATAAATAAACTGATAAGGTGCAAATAACAGTTAATGGGTTATTGATGTTCAGAGTTTTGTCCGAGCCAGGTTCAATAGCCTGATGGCTGTGGGGAAGTAGCTATTCCTGAACCTGGTCGTTGCAGTCTTCAGGCTCCTGTACCTTCTACCTGAAGGTAGCAGGGAGATGAGTGTGTGGCCAGGATGGTGTGGGTCCTTGATGATACTGCCAGCCTTTTTGAGGCAGCGACTGTGATAGATCCCCTCGATGGAAGGGAGGTCAGAGCCGATGATGGACTGGGCAGTGTTTACTACTTTTTGTAGTCTTTTCCTCTCCAGGGCACTCAAGTTGCCGAACCAAGCCACGATGCAACTGGTCAGCTTGCTCTCTACTGTGCACCTGTAGAAGTTAGAGAGTGTCCTCCTTGACAAACCGACTCTCCGTAATCTTCTCAGGAAGTAGAGGCACTGATGTGCTTTCTTAATAATGGCATCAGTGTTCTCGGACCAGGAAAGATCTTCAGAGATGTGCACCCCCAGGTATTTGAAGCTCTTGACCCTTTCAACCATCGACCCGTTGATATAAACGGGACTGTGGGTCCCCATCCTACTCCTTCCAAAGTCCACAATCAGTTCCTTGGTTTTGCTGGTGTTGAGGGCCAGGTTGTTGTGCTGGCACCATATGGACAGTTGCTCGATCTCTCTTCTATACTCTGACTCATCATCATCAGTGATACGTCCCACAACAGTGGTGTCGTCAGCGAACTTGATGATGGAGTTCGCACTATGTCCGGCTACACAGTCATGAGTATAGAGTGAGTACAGCAGACTTTAGACTTCAGAGATGCAGTGAGTCATGAGTATAGAGTGAGTACAGCAGGGGGCTGAGCACGCAGCCTTGAGGTGCTCCCGTGCTAATTGTTATCGAGGCTGACATGGATAGGTGACGTTTCATAATTTTGGATTCCTGCACAATTAGTCATGAATAAGGGTCCCGACCTACTGTCCGTATATGGGGTGATCGCTGGTCGGCATTCAATATCCCCGTTCCCGCCTTCTCCCCATATCCCCTGACTCCGCTATTTTTAAGAGCCCTTACTAGCTCGCTCTTGAAAGCATCCAGAGAACCTGCCTCCACCGCCCTCTGAGGCAGAGAATTCCACAGACTCACCACTCTCTGTGAGAAAAAGTGTTTCCTCATCTCCATTCTAAATGGCTTACTCCTTATTCTTAAACTGTGGCCCCTGGTTCTGGACTCCCCCAACATGGGGAACATATTTCCTGCCTCTAGCGTGTCCAAGCCCTTAACAATCTTATATGTTTCAATGAGATTCCCCCTCTCATCCTTCTAAACTCCAGAGTGTACAAGCCCAGCTGCTCCATTCTCTCAGCATATGACAGTCCCGCCATCCCGGGAATTAACCTGGTGAACCTACGCTGCACTCCCTCAATAGCAAGAATGTCCTTCCACAAATTAGGGGACCAAAACTGCACACAACACTCCAGGTGTGGTCTCACTAGGGCTCTGTACAAATGCAGAAGGCCTGTTTCTGTGCTGTGTGTTCTGTGTTCTAGGCCTCTCAGGGTGATTACAAGGTCAAGTGAGTTTGACTAATGAGCAAACTCCAGTACTCCTCAGCGAACAATGTCAGAAATGTCGGTGGAATTTAAGATATTTGCTTGTTCTGGACCATCTCCAGGCTCATGAAGTTTATTAAGTCGGAGAGGCTGCAGAGAATGATTTACGAGGATGCTGCCCGAACACAAGGGCCTGAGCTACAGGGAGAGGTTGAGTAGGCTGGGACTCTATTCCTTATATATTACAATGCAGGAGGATGAGGGGTGATCTTGTAGAGGTTTACAAAATCATGAGGGGAATAGATCTCGTGGATGCACAGAGTCTGTTGCCCAGAGTAGGGGAATCGAGGACCAGAGGTGATAGGTTTGAGGTGAGGGGTGAAAGATTTAATAGGAACCCGAGGGGCTTTTGTTTTCCACACAGATGATGGTGAGAGATGCTGCCTGACCCGCTGAGTTACTCCAGCACTCTGTGAAACGTCACCTATCCATGTTCTTCACAGATGCTGCCTGACCCGCTGAGTTACTCCAGCACTCTGTGAAACGTCACCTATCCATGTTCTCCACAGATGCTGCCTGACCCGCTGAGTTACTCCAGCACTCTGTGAAACGTCACCTATCCATGTTCTCCACAGATGCTGCCTGACCCGCTGAGTTACTCCAGCACTCTGTGAAACGTCACCTATCTGTCTGAAGAAGGGTTTCGGCCCGAAACGTTACCTATTTCCTTCGCTCCATAGATGCTGCTGCACCCACTGAGTTTCTCCAGCATTTTTGTGTACCGTCACCTATCCATGTTCTCCACAGATGCTGCCTGACCCGCTGAGTTACTCCAGCACTCTGTGTCTTAGCCTGGCTCAGCACTGCCACCTGCTGTACCGGGCATGCAAGCGCCACTGTGGAGAGTAGAAGGGTCTCGACCCAAAACGTTACCTATTCCTTCGCTCCATAGATGCTGCCTCACCCGCTGTGTTTCCACAGCACTTTTGTCTACCTTCAATAGAACACTCAATGGTCAAGTTAGGAACAAAATGCTGGAGTAACTCAGCGGGACAGGCAGCGTCTTTGGATAGAAAGAATGGGTGACGTTTCGGGTCGACATCCAAAGAACGTCACCCATTCCTTCTCTCTAGAAACATAGAAACTAGGTGCAGGAGTAGGCCCTTCGGCCCTTCGAGCCAGCACCGCCATTCAATATGATCATGGCTGATCATCCCCAATCAGTACCCCGTTCCTGCTTTTTCCCCCATATCCCTTGATTCCTTTAGCCCTAAGATCAAAATCTAACTCTCTCTTGAAAACTTAGAGATGCTGCCTGTCCCGCTGAGTTACTCCAGCATTTTGTTTCTATCTTCAATTTCATCCAGCATCTGCAGTTTAGTTTAGTTTAGTGATACAGCCTTTCGGCCCACCGGGTCCGTGCCGACCAGCGATCCCCGCACATTAACACTATCCTACACCCACTAGGGACAATTTTTACATTTACACCAAGCCAATTAACCTACAAACCTGTAGGTCTTTGAAGTGTGGGAGGAAGCAGAAGATATCGGAGGAAAACCCACGCGGGTCAAGGGGAGGACGTACAAACTCCGTACAGACAGCGCCCGTAGTCAGGATCGAATCCGGGTCTCTGGCGCTGCATTCGCTGTAAGGTAGCAACTCTACCGCTGCGCCACCGTGACCAGTCCCTTCCTACTCAGTAGTCAATGGTGTTTTATTGTCCCACACAGAACAATCTAATTCTTCCTTACAAGAACTTCAAATTCCTGGGCGTGCATATTTCCGAAGATGTCTCCTGGTCCCAGAACACTGATGCAATCGTAAAGAAAGCACGTCAGCGCCTCTACTTCCTGAGAAGACTACGGAGAGTCGGTTTGTCAAGGAGGACTCTCTCTAACTTCTACAGGTGCACAGTAGAGAGCATGCTGACCGGTTGCTTCGTGGCTTGGTTCGGCAACTTGAACGCCCTGGAGCGGAAAAGACTACAAAAAGTAGTAAACACTGCCCAGTCCATCATCGGCTCTGACCTCCCTTCCATCGAGGGGATCTATCGCAGTCGCTGCCTCAAAAAGGCTGGCAGTATCATCAAGGACCCACACCATCCTGGCCACTCACTCATCTCCCCGCTACCTTCAGGTAGAAGGTACAGGAGCCTGAAGACTGCAACGACCAGGTTCAGGAATAGCTACTTCCCCACAGCCAGCAGGCTATTAAACTCAACTCAAACAAAATCTGAACTTTAACTAGCCTACTGCACTTTATATGTTTATTTATGTGTGTATATATATTCAATGGTATATGGTCACTCTGTTCTGTATTATTCATGCCTACTATATTCTGTTGTGCTGAAGCAAAGCAAGAATTTCATTGTCCTAGGTGGACAAAAGTGCTGGAAAAACTCAGCGGGTGCAGCAGCATCTATGGAGCGAAGGAAATAGGCAACGTTTCGGGCCGAGACCCTTCTTCAGACAATTACATTGTAATATCTGGGACACATGACAATAAACTCTCTTGAATCTTGAATCTTGCTGCAGCACAACACAATATGTAAACATAGTACACTGTATACAATATAATAGACGAGGGCGAACATTCAGTGTGTGTGTGTGTGTGTGTGTATATATTTAGTGAACCTTCACTCACCTGAGATCCTGACGGGGCTTTGGTAAGCCATGGGAACGCTGTGATCATGGTCATCCTTCAAGACTTGGTCTATGGACGATCGCTCAAAGAAGGTTAGGACAATCTCCGACCTGGAGTACTGGGCAACGAGAGGGAAACCAGAGAGAGACATCAACCACAACATTCCTTCGGCAGCGTGGAACGTGCCACAGTTCAATAGACAAAAATGCTGGAGAAACTCAGCGGGTGAGGCAGCATCTATGGAGGGAAGGAAATAGGTGACGTTTAGGGTCGAGACCCTTCTTCAGACTGATGTCGAGACCCGAAACGTCACCTATTTCCTTCGCTCCGTAGATGCTGCCTCACCCGCTGAGTTTCACCAGCATTTTTGTCTACCTTCGATTTTTCCAGCATCTGCAGTTCTTTCTTAAACAGTTCAATACACAATAGACAATAGGTGCAGGAGTAGGCCATTCGGCCCTTCGAGCCAGCACCGCCATTCAATGTGATCATGGCTGATCATCCACAATCAGTACCCCGATCCAGCCTTCTCCCCATATCCCCTGACTCCACTATCTTTAAGAGCCCTATCTAGCTCTCTCTTGAAAGCATCCAGAGAACCGGCCTCCACCGCCCTCTGAGGCAGAGAATTCCACAGACTCACAACTCTCTGTGTGAAAAAGTGTTTCCTCGTCTCCGTTCTAAATGGCTTACCCCTTATTCTTAAACTGTGTGGCCCCTGGTTCTGGACTCCCCCAACATCGGGAACATGTTTCCTGCCTCTAGCGTGTCCAAACCCTTAATAATCTTATATGTTTCAATAAGATCCCCTCTCATCTTTCTAAACTCCAGAGTTCAGTTCAGTTCAGGGTGACGCAGCGGTGGAGTTGCTGCCTCACAGCGCCAGAGACCCGGGTTCGATCCTGACTACGGGTGCTGTCTGTACGGAGTTTGTACGTTCTCTCCCCGTGACCTGCATGGGTTTTCTCCGAGATCTTCAGTTTCCTCCCACACTCCAAAGACGCACAGGTTTGTAGGTTAATTGGCTTGGTATACATGTACAAATTGTCCCTAGTGCGGGTAGGGTAGTGTTAATGTGCGGAGATCGCTAGTCAGTGCGGACTCAGTGGGCCGAAGGGCCTGTTTCCACACTTAATCACTCTATGACTATGACACTATGACGATATGATATGACTCGATCATAAGATTATAGGAGATAGGAGCAGTATTAGGCCATTCAGCCCATCATGTCTACGCCATTAAATCATGGCTGATCTGTCCCTCCCTCCTAACCCCATTCTCCTGCCTTCTCCCCATAACTTCCTCATATGATAACATAGACAATAGGTACAGGAGTAGGCCATTCGGCCCTTCGAGCCAGCACTGCCATTCAATGTGATCATGGCTGATCATCCACAATCAGTACCCCGTTCCTGCCTTCTCCCCATATCCCTTGATTCCGTTAGCCCCAAGAGCTAAATCTAACTCTCTCTTGAAAACATCCAGTGAATCGGCCTCCACTGCCTGCTGTAGCAGGGAATTCCACAGATTCACAACTCTCTGGGTGGAAAAGTTTTTCCTCATCTCCGTTCTAAATGGCCTTACGCCTTATTCTTAAACTATGTGACCCCCCTGGTTCTGGACTCCCCCAACATGGGGAACATCTTCCCTGCATAGGCTATGACTGGATAGACTCGGCTTGTACTCACTGGAATTTAGAAGATTGAGGGGGGATCTTATAGAAACGTACAAAATTCTTAAGGGATTGGACAGGCTAGATGCAGGAAGATTGTTCCCGATGTTGGGGAACGAGGGGGTCACAGTTTAAGGATAAAGGGGAAATCTTTTAGGACTGAGATGAGAAAAACATTTTTCACACAGAGAGTGGTGAATCTGTGGAATTCTCTGCCACAGAAGGTAGTTGAGGCCAGTTCATTGGCTATATTTAAGAGGGAGTTAGATGTGGCCCTTGTGGCTAAAGGGATCAGGGGGTATGGAGAGAAGGCAGGGATGGGATACTGAGTTGGATGATCAGCCATGATCATATTGAATGGCGGTGCAGGCTCGAAGGGCCGAATGGCCTACTCCTGCACCTATTTTCTGTGTTTCTATGTTTCTACAATGATACTCACTTTGCAGGGGAGGCTAATGATGTTCTTCAGCAACTTCTCAATTTCATTCAGTCTTGTCTCTATGTCTGGAGCCTCCTTCACTGCCACTAAACCTAGGAGAGACAGAGTTAACACAACAATTACCAACCTCCGCAGGGCACATGGGTACGCGGGGGAGTGGAGGGGTGCGGGCAGAGGTGTCAGTTCATCTTGGTATTAGGTTGGAAACGGACATAGTGGGCTGAAGCACCCGTTCCCGCGCTGCACTTTCCGACAAAGACACAAGGAGCTGTGGAGAACATGGATAGGTGACGTTTCACAGAGTGCTGGAGTAACTCAGCGGGTCAGGCAGCATCTGTGGAGAACATGGATAGGTGACGTTTCACAGAGTGCTGGAGTAACTCAGCGGGTCAGGCAGCATCTGTGGAGCGAAGAAAATGGGCAAACTTTCGGGCCGAAACCCTGAAGGAAATAGGCAACGTTTCGGGCCGAAACCCGGAAGGGTTTCGGGCCGAAACGTTGCCTATTTCCTTCGCTCCATAGATGCTGCCGGAACATGGATAGGTGACGTTTCACAGAGTGCTGGAGTAACTCAGCGGGTCAGGCAGCATCTGTGGAGAACATGGATAGGTGACGTTTCACAGAGTGCTGGAGTAACTCAGCGGGTCAGGCAGCATCTGTTGAGAACATGGATAGGTGACGTTTCACAGAGTGCTGGAGTAACTCAGCGGGTCAGGCAGCATCTGTGGAGAACATGGATATAGGACGTCTAAATTCCTTAGAAGGTTTAGGAAGTTCGGCATGTCCCCAACAACTCTCACCAACTTCTACAGATGCGCCGTAGGAAAACATTTTATCCGGATGGATCACGGCACGGTTTGGGAACAGCTCCATCCAAGACCGCGAGAAACTACAGAGAATTGTGGACGCAGCCCAGACCATCGCACAAACCAACCTCCCTTCCATTGACTCCATCTACACCTCACGCTGCCTCGGCAAGGCCAGCAGCATCATCAAGGACCAGTCGCACCCCGGCCACTCCCTCTTCTCCCCCCCTCTCCCATCAGGCAAGAGGTACAGAAGTGTGAAAACAAACACCACACCTCCAGATTCAGGGACATTTTCTTCCCGGCTGTTATCAGGCAACTGAACCATCCTACCAACAACCAGAGAGCATTTAGAGGGCCAACGTGAGCAGGTGGGACTAGCGTAGATGGAGAATCTTGGTCGGCGCAGGCAAGTTGGGCCTCAGAGTCTGTTTCCATGCTGTTTGTGTCCACCACTCTCACAATTAGCAAGTTTAGAATCGTGAAATCGCCCTGCTTCAGGTAGGATGTCACTAAGTTGGAAAGAATGTAGAGAGGATTTTACTTTCCATTTTACTTTGGAGATACAGCGCGGAAACAGGCCCTTCGGCCCACCGAGTCCGTGCCAGCCAGTGATCACCCCGTACACTAGCACAATCCTACACACACACACTAGGGACAATTTACACTTACACCAAGCCAATTAACCTACAAACCTGCACGTCTTTGGAGTGTGGGAGGGAACCGGAGATCGCACCTTATTCCACACAGAGAGTTGTGAGTCTGTGGAATTTTCTGCCTCAAAGGGCGGTGGAGGCCGGTTCTCGGGATGCTTTCAAGAGAGAGTTAGATGGAATGCTTCAAGATAGCGGAGTCAATAGACAATAGACAATAGGTGCAGGAGGAGGCCATTCGGCCCTTCGAGCCAGCACCGCCATTCAATCTGATCATAGCTGATCATCCCCAATCAGTACCTCGTTCCAGCCTTCTCCCCATATCCCCTGACTCCGCTATTTTTAAGAGCCCTATCTAGCTCTCTCTTGAAAGCATCCAGAGAACCGGCCTCCACCGCCCTCTGAGGCAGAGAAATTCCACAGACTCACCACTCTCTGTGAGAAAAAGTATTTCCTCGTCTCCGTTCTAAATGGCTTACTCCTTATTCTTAAACTGTGTGGCCCCTGGTTCTGGAAGTCAAGGGGATATGGGGAGAAGGCAGGAACGGGTTACTGATTGTGGATGATCAGCCATGATCACATTGAATGGCGGTGCTGGCTCGAAGGGCCGAATGGCCTACTCCTGCACCTATTGTCTATTGTCTATTGTCTTGGAGAAAACCCACGCAGGTCACGTGGAGAACGTGCAAACTCCGTACAGACAGCACCCGTAGTGGGGATTGAACCCGGGTCTCTGGCGCTGTGAGGCAGCAACTCTACCGCTGCGCTGCTGTGTCATAGTGGGTGGAATAACTATGACACAGACTTTGTGTCATAGTTATTCACAGACACAGTTATTCACAGACATCATCGGACTTTGTGAGTCACTGCTAAAGAAAGCAGGAAGAAACCATCTGGCCAGCTGTCTGCTGGAACATGATGCAGGAACGATAGACAGAGGCCTTCCTCATTCCAGACATCTTGCAGCAGGGCATTTACACTCTTTGAGCAAGAGGCAGCACTGTGGCAGTTGTTCGAATAAGGAGTAAGCCATTTAGAACGGAGATGAGGAAACACTTTTTCTCACAGAGAGTGGTGAGTCTGTGGAATTCTCTGCCTCAGAGGGCGGTGGAGGCCGGTTCTCTGGATGCTTTCAAGATAGAGCTAGATAGGGCTCTTAAAAATAGCGGAGTCAGAGGATATGGGGAGAAGGCAGGAACGGGGTACTGATTGGGGATGATCAGCCATGATCACATTGAATGGTGGTACTGGCTCAAAGGGCCGAATGGCCTACTCCTGCACCTATTGTCTATTGTCTGTTGTCACCCGCAGTTGACGTTTCGCATCCCGGTTCCAGAGGTGGAAAGCTGCGCTCTGCGTGTGTGTTGGGTTTGGGGGGGGGGGTTGTGAATTTGTGGAATTCCCTGCCACAGAGGGCAGTGGAGGCCAAATCACTGGATGGATTTAAGAGAGAGTTAGATAGAGCTCTAGGGGCTAGTGGAATCAAGGGATATGGGGAGAAGGCAGGCTCGGGTTATTGATTGGGGACGATCAGCCATGATCACAATGAATGGCGGTGCTGGCTCGAAAGGCCAAATGGCCTCCTCCTGCACCTATTTTCTATGTTTCTATGTTTCTCTGGGTGACGTTTCGGGACGAGACCCTTCTTCAGACGGAAAACATCACCCATAAATGTGAGGTTATCCACTTTGGTAGCAAAAAACAGGAAAGCAGATTATTATCTAAATGGCGTCAAGTTGGGAAAAGGGGAAGTACAACGGGATCTGGGGGTCCTTGTACATCAGTCTATGAAAGTAAGCATGCAGGTACAGCAGGCAGTGAAGAAAGCGAATGGCATGTTGGCCTTTATAACAAGAGGAGTCGAGTATAGGAGCAAAGAGGTCCTTCTGCAGTTGTACAGAGCCCTAGTGAGACCACACCTGGAGTATTGTGTGCAGTTTTGGTCCCCTAATTTGAGGAAGGACATTCTTGCTATTGAGGGAGTGCAGCGTAGGTTTACAAGGTTAATTCCCGGGATGGCGGGACTGTCATATGCTGAGAGAATGGAGCAGCTGGGCTTGTACACTCTGGAGTTTAGAAGGATGAGAGGGAATCTTATTGAAACATATAAGATTGTTTAAGCGTTTGGACACGCTAGAGGCAGGAAACATGTTCCCGATGTTGGGGGGAGTCCAGAACACAGTTTAAGAATAAGGGGTAACCCATTTAGAACGGAGACGAGGAAATACTTTTTCTCACAGTGAGTGGTGAGTCTGTGGAATTCTCTGCCTCAGAGGGCGGTGGAGGCAGGTTCTCTGGATGCTTTCCAGAGAGAGCTAGATAGGGCTCTTAAAGATAGCAGAGTCAGGGGATATGGGGAGAAGGCAGGAACGGGTACTGATTGGAGATGATCAGCCATGATCACATTGAATGGCGGTGCTGGCTCAAAGGGCCAAATGGCCTACTGCACCTATTGTCTATTGAAAGACACAAAAAGCTGGAGTAACTCAGCGGGACAGACAGGCAGCATCTCTGGAGAGAAGGAATGGGTGATGTTTCGGGTCGAGAACCTTCTCAGTCTGGTTAGGGACAAGGGAAACTATATATAGATTCATTCCACTGATCTTCAGCTGCCTGGTAATTCATTTCCTGTGAGGATCAGTATGACTGTTTCTTAATGACCCAGGGTAACACCCTCTCTGATGTATTCCCAAACATACGTTGGAGGGTGTAATGTTTAAGAAGGAACTGCAGATGCTGGAAGGTAGACAAAAATGCTGGAGAAACTCAGCGGGTGAGGCAGCATCTATGGAGCAAAACGTCACCCATTCCTTCGCTCCATAGATGCTGCCTCACCCGCTGAGTTTCTCCGGCATTTTTGTCCACCTTGGAGGATGAATGTTTGTTTACAACAAACTGCTGTCGGAAAGGCCAGGGTTAATTCCTGAATTCAAGGAAGTGGGAAAGGAGGCGTACGTCACGCTTGCCTTCGTCGGTTGTTGAGTACAAGAGTCAGGAAGTCACCATGCAGCTCGATCGCAGACTTTGGTCACATCTGGAGTGTTGCGTGCAGTTCTGCTCACATGGGCCAAAATCGCTTTTAAAACATGGGGGGGGGGGGGAGGGGGGGAACACAATGAGGCCTGATAGGTGACGTTTCACAGAGTGCTGGAGTAACTCAGCGGGTCAGGCAGCATCTGTGGAGAACATGGATAGGTGACGTTTCACAGAGTGCTGGAGTAACTCAGCGGGTCAGGCAGCATCTGTGGAGCGAAGGAAATGGGCAACCTTTCGGTCCGAAACCCTGAAGGAAATAGGCAACGTTTCGGGCCGAAACCCGGAAGGGTTTCGGCCGAAACGTTGCCTATTTCCTTCGCTCCATAGATGCTGCCGGAACATGGATAGGTGACGTTTCACAGAGTGCTGGAGTAACTCAGCGGGTCAGCTTTCTTCAGATGCACGCCACCTGTTCCTTCATGGGTGGAAATCGCGTTGAAAACATGGGGGGGACACAATGAGGCCTGGCATCTAGGACAGGGGTCGGCAACCTACGGCCCGCGGGCCGCATCCGGCCCCTAACCCGAAATCATCCGGCCCGTAGGCGTTTTTTTTTTCCCCAATTCTTTTTCGCGACCTGGGTACTACAGCAGGTCCTTCGGCCCAACGTGTCCGCGCCGACCAGCAATCACCCCGTACACGAGCGCCATCCGACACACGAGGGACAATTTACAATTTACCGAAGCACTTAACCTACAAACCTGCACCCCTTTGGAGTGAGGGGCAGGCGAGCTGACCTGGGCACTACAGTCAGACCCGGGGCAAGCGAGCCAATAGACAATAGACAATAGACAATAGGTGCAGGAGTAGGCCATTTGGCCCTTCGAGCCAGCACCGCCATTCAATGTGATCATGGCTGATCATCCCCAATCAGTACCCCGTTCCTGCCTTCTACCCATATCCCCTGACTCCACTATCTTTAAGAGCCCTATCTAGCTCTCTCTTGAAAGCATCCAGAGAACCTGCCTCCACCGCCCTCTGAGCCAGAGAATTCCACAGTCCATGGTCCGTATCCCTCTAAACCTGTCCTATTCATGTACCTGTCTAACTGTTTCTTAAACGTTGGGATAGTCCCTGCCTCAACTACCTCGTTCCACACGCCCACCAGCCTTCAGACTGAAAAGGAAAAGGGTCTCGACCCGAGAGGTCACCCATTCCTTCTCTCCAGAGACGCGGCCTGTCCCGCTGAGTTACTCCAGCTTTTTGTGTCTCTTTGGTTTTAACCAGCATCTGCAGTTCCTTCATACACACCAACCCAAGACATCCTCCACAGATGCTGCCTGACCCAGCGTGTGATTTCAGACTTTAAAAAATAACTTTTTGGGACTAATTACAGCATGGAAACAAACCCCTCGGCCCACCATGTCCTTGCCGACCAGCGATCCCCACACACCAACACTATCCTACACACACTCGGGACAATATACTATTTTCCACCAGAGCCAACTAACCCACAAGCCTGCACGTCTTTGGAGTGTGGGAGGAGACCGGAACACCCAGGGAAAACCCACGCAGGTCACGGGGAGAAGGTGCAAACTCCGTATGGACGGCACCCGTATAGTCAGGATCGAACCCGGGTCTCTGGCGCTGCGCCACCGTGCCGAACACCAGCATGGACACGAACACATGCCGGTCTCGACCCGAAACGTCGCCTATTCCCTTCGCTCCATGGATGCTGCCTCGCCCGCTGAGTTTCTCCAGCATTTCTGTCTACCTTCGATATTTCCAGCACCTGCAGTTCTTTTGTTAACGTGTACACACAGAATGGTCTGATTGACCTGGTTAGAGCCCTCTTCAGCAAGCGAATAGTTAGACAAACAGAGAGATCATTGTAGGAAACATGTAGCAGAGCAACAAGGGAGTGTTGTTGATATTGTTCAAAGTCTCAATAAGTCCTCATCTTGATTACAGAGTATTGAGTATAGAGGTTTAGGGCGACACGGTGGCGCAGTGGTAGAGTTGCTGCCTCACAGCGCCAGAGACCCCGGTTCCATCCCGATGTTGGGGGGGGAGTCCAGAACCAGGGGCCACACAGTGTAAGAATAAGGGGTAAGCCATTTAGAACAGAGAGTGGTGAGTCTGTGGAATTCTCTGCCTCAGAGGGCGGTGGAGGCGGGTTCTCTGGATGCTTTCAAGAGAGAGCTAGATAGGGCTCTTAAAAATAGCGGAGTCAGGGGATATGGGGAGAAGGCAGGAACGGGGTACTGATCGGGGATGATCAGCCATGATCACATTGAATGGCGGTGCTGGCTCGAAGGGGCCGAATGGCCTACTCCTGCACCTATTGTCTATTGAGACCCTTCTTCATACCTTTTCTCCAGAGACGCTGCCTCACCTAGTTACTCCAGCATTTTGTGTCCACCTTCGATTTTAACCAGCATCTGCAGTTCTCCCTTACACAATACGAACCTTAACTCGGAATCACTAGGGACTGTTTTTGGTTGCACTTTGGGACGTTCTGCTATTGGGGTTATTAATTCAACAATGTCTTTGTTTATTGTTCAAGAAAGAACTGCAGATGCTGGAAAAATCGAAGGTAGACAAAAACGCTGGAGAAACTCAGCGGGTGAGGCAGCCTCTATGGAGCGAAGGGACGTTTCGGGTTGAGACCCTTCTTCAGACTGTTCATTGTGTACAGGTCTGATTAAGCTGTTGCAAGTTAAGAATGGTATTTTTCTGTTTTTGGGTACATATGACAGAAAAACCTCAGGCTATCTTGGGAACAGCTCCATCCAAGACCGCAAGAAATTGCAGAGAATTGTGGACGCAGCCCAGACCGTCACACAAACCAACCTCCCTTCTATTGACTCCATCTATACCTCAAGCTGCCTTGGCAAGGCCAGCAGCATAATCAAGGACCAGTCGCACCCCGGCCACTCCCTGTTCTCCCCTCTCCCATCGGGCAAGAGGTACAGAAGTGTGAAAACAAACGCACACACCTCCAGATTCAGGGACAGTTTCTTCCCAGCTGTTATCAGGCAACTGAATCATCCTACCACAACCCAGAGAGCGGTCCTGAACTACTATCTACATCATTAGTGACCCTTGGACTATCCTTGATCGGACTATGGGAGGTTAAGGGAAGATGGGCATAGGGTTAGGAAGGAGAGATAGATCAGCCATGATTGAATGGCGGAGTAGACTTGATGGGCCGAATGGCCTATTTCTGCTCCTATTACTTTTGTCTTTATGACCTTATGACTTCACCTTGCACTAAACGTTATTCCCTTTATCCTGTATCTGTACACTGTATATGGTTCGATTGTAATCATGTATCGTCTTTCCGCTGACTGGTTAGCACGCAAGAAAAACCTTTTCACTGTACCTCGGGACACGTGACAATAAACTAAACTCAAGTAAAGAGATGCAGCCTGACCCGCTGAGTTCCTTCAGCGCTTTGTGTTTTACTCAAAAGACGGCAAAGTCTGCAGACATGGAGAGTCAGGGTTAAAATTGGGGCCAGACAAACTCTCAGAGCGGAAGAGGAGACAATAGGTGCAGGAGTAGGCCATTCGACCCTTCGAGCCAGCACCGCCATTCAATGTGATCATGGCTGATCATCCCCAATCAGTACCCCGTTCCTGCCTTCTCCCCATATCCCCTGACTCCGCTATTTCTAAGAGCCCTATCTAGCTCTCTCTTGAAAGCATCCAGAGAACCGGCCTCCACCGCTCTCTGAGGCAGAGAATTCCACAGACTCACCACTCTCTGTGAGAAAAAGTGTTTCCTCGTCTCCGTTCCAAATTCTTAAACTGTGTGACCCTTGGTTCTGGACCCCCCAACATCGGGAACATGTTTTCCTGCCTCTAGCGTGTCCAAGCCCTTAACAATCTTATATGTTTCAATGAGATATCCTCTCATCCTTCTAAACTGCAGAATGTACAAGCCCAGCTGCTCCATTCTCTCAGCATATGACAGTCCCGCCATCCCGGGAATTAACCTTGTAAACCTACGCTGCACTCCCTCAATAGCAAGGATGTCCTTCCTTCAGTTTAGGAAAGATCTGAGGGGACGCGCAGAGTCTTATACCCAGAGTAAGGGAACCACGAACCAGAGGACTTAGATTTAAGGTGAGAGGGAAAGGATTTAATAGGAACACGAGGGAGAAACGTTTTCACATGGAGAGGGGTGGGTGTATGGAACGAGCTGCCGGAGGAGGTAGTTGAGGCTGGGACTATCCCAACGTTAAAGAAACATTTAGACAGGTAGACAAAAGTGCTGGAGAAACTCAGCGGGTGAGGCAGCACCTTCGATTTTCCAGCATCTGCAGTTCCTTCTTAAACATTTAGACAGGTACATGAGTTGGACCGGTTCGGAGGGATATGAGAAGGGTCTCGACCCGAAACGTCACCCATCCCTTCTCTCCAGAGATGCTGCCTGTCCCGCTGAGTTACTCCAGCTTCTTGTGTCTGTCTTGGGCCAAACGCAGGCAGGTGGGACTAGTGTAGATGGGGCATGTTGGCCGTTGTAGGCAGGTTGGGCCGAAGGGCCTGTTTCCACACTGTATCCACCTTGTACAGAGTCCTAGTAAGACCACACCTGGAGCATTGTGTGCAGTTTTGGTCCCCTAATTTGAGGAAGGACATTCTTGCTATTGAGGGAGTGCAGCGTAGGTTTACAAGATTAATTCCCGGGATGGCGGGACTGTCATATGCTGAGAGAATGGAGCGGCTGGGCTTGTACACTCTGGAGTTTAGAAGGATGAGAGGGCATCTCATTGAAACATATAAGATTGTTAAGGGCTTGGACACGCTAGAGGCAGCAAACATGTTCCCGATGTTGGGGGAGTCCAGAACCAGGGGCCACACAGTTTAAGAATAAGGAGTAAGCCATTTAGAACGGAGACGAGGAAACACTTTTTCTCACAGAGAGGGGTGAGTCTGTGGAATTCTCTGCCTCAGAGGGCGGTGGAGGCCGGTTCTCTGGATGCTTTCAAGAGAGAGCTAGATAGGGCTCTTAAAGATAGGGGATATGGGGAGAAGGCAGGAACGGGGTACTGATTGGGGATGATCAGCCGTGATCACATTGAATGGCGGTGCTGGCTCGAAGGGCCGAATGGCCTACTCCTGCACCTATTGTCTATTGTCTATTCAGACCTCTCAGGTTCCCAAGCACCATCTCCTCAGTAGTAGCGACTGCACTAACCTCTGAGCCCTGACTCTCTCGAATTTCTGACATGTTCATGAATTATCCAGGAGTTTGTGCTCAATCATTTATTAATTAATGTATAGTGCAGTATAATGTAGATAAATGTGAGGTTATCCACTTTGGTGGCAAGAACAAGGAGGCAGATTATTATCTCAATGGTGTCAGATGAGGAAAAAGGGAGGTGCAACGAGACCTGGGCGTCCTTGTACACCGGTCACTGAAAGTTGGCGTGCAGGTACAGCAGGCAGTGAAGAAAGCTAATGTAATGTTGGCCTTCATAACAAGAGGATTTCAGTGTAGGAGTAAAGAGGTTCTTCTGCAGTTGTACAGGGCCCTGGTGAGACCACATCTGGAGTATTGTGTACGGTTTTGGTCTCCTAATTTGAGGAAGGACATCCTTGTGATTGAGGCAGTGCAGCGTAGGTTCACCAGGTTAATCCCCGGGCTGGTGGGACTGTCATATGAGGAAAGATTGGAAAGACTGGGCTTGTATTCACTGGAGTTTAGAAGGATGAGGGGGAATCTTATAGAAACATATAAAATTATAAAAGGACTGGACAAGCTAGATGCAGGAAAAATCTTCCCGATGTTGGGCGAGTCCAGAACGAGGGGCCACAGTCTTAGAATAAAGGGGAGGTCATTTAAAACTGAGGTGAGAAAATACTTTTTCACCCAGAGAGTTGTGAATTTGTGGAATTCCCTGCCACAGAGGGCAGTGGAGGCCAAATCACTGGATGGATTTATGAGAGAGTTAGATAGAGCTCTAGGGGCTGGTGGAGTCAAGGGGAGAAGGCAGGCACGGGTTATTGATAGGGGACGATCAGCCATGATCACAATGAATGGCGGTGCTGGCTCGAAGGGCCGAATGGCCTCCTCCTGCACCTATTCTCTATGTTCCTATGTTTCTAGGTTTAGCAAGTTCGGCACGTCTCCTATAACTCTCCTGGGGTCAAGGAAAGAGCGTTCACGTCGCGGCCCCTGTTTCCACCAATCTTTCCACCACCGCCACGCACAAGAAGCGACAAGACGCCATATTGTGCGCAGGCGCCGAGAAGTGTGTTCAGCCCTGGATGAACAATTTCTAATCTGGTGACGTGGACTCGATAAGAAGAGAACAACTCTCACCAACTCCTACAGATGCGCCGGAGAAGGCATTTTATCTGGATGCACCACGGCACGGTTTGGGAACAGCTCCATCCAAGACCACGAGAAATTACAGAGAATTGTGGACGCAGCCCAGACCATCACACAAACCAACCTCCCTTCCATTGACACCGTCTACACCTCACGCTGCCTCGGCAAGGCCAGCAGCATCATCAAGGACCAGTCGCACCCCTGGCCACTCCCTCTTCTCCCCTCTCCCATCGGGCAAGAGGTACAGAAGTGTGAAAACAAACGCACGCACCTCCAGATTCAGGGACAGTTTCTTCCCGGCTGTTATCAGGCAACTGAACCGTCCTCTCACCAACTAGAGAGCCGTGCTGAACTACCAGCTACCTCATTGTGGACCCTTGGGCTATCTTTGATCGGTCGTTATTCGACTTTACCTTGCACTAAACGTTATTCCCTTATCATGCATCTGTACACTGTGGACGGCTCGATTGTAATCATGTATTGTCTTTCCGCTGACTGGTTAGCACGCAACAAAAGCTTTTCACCGTACCTCGGTACACGTGACAATAAACTCAACTCAACTCAAACTCTCTGAAGAGCTCCCGAACGCACTGGTCTTTAGACTTTACAATTTAGAGATACAGAGCACAAACAGCCACTTCGGCCCACCGAGTCCGCGCCGACCAGCGATCCCCGCACACTAACACTATCCTACACACACTAGGGACAATTTACAATTACACCAAAGCCAATGAACCTACAAGCCTGCACGTCATTGGAGTGCGGGAGGAAACCAGAGCACCCAGAGAAAACCCACGCAGGTCACGGGGGAGAAGGTACAAACTCCTTACAGACAGCACCCGTAGTCAGGATCGAACCCGGGTCTCTGGCGTTGTGAGGCGGCAACTCTACCGCTGCGTCACCGTGCCGCCCTAAATCCAGATCATTCAGTATCAGGTAAGTTTCAATGAGGTCCCCCCCCCCTCATCCTTCTAAACTCCAGCGAGTACAGGCCCAGTGTCCGTCAAACGCTCATCATATGTTCACATTCACAAGTTCTGGGAGTAGAATTAGGCCATTCGGCCCATCGAGTCTACTCTGCCTGTCAACCACAGCTGATCTCTGCCTCCTTCTCCCATTTTCCTGCCTTCTCCCCATAACCCTTGACACCAGTTCTAATCAAGAACTTGTCTATCTCTGCCTTAAAAACATCCACTGACTTAGCCTCCACAGCCCTCTTGACACAAGGTTAATTCCCAGGATGGCGTCACTGCCATATGTTGATAGAATGGAGCGGCTGGGCTTGTACACTCTGGAGTTTACAAGGATGAGAGGAAATCTTATTGAAACATATCAGATTATTAAGGGTTTGGACACGCTAGAGGCAGGAAACATGTTCCCGATGTTGGGGGCGTCCAGAACCAGGGGCCCACAGTTTAAGAATAAGGAGTAAGCCATTTAGAACGGAGATGAGGAAACACTTTTTCTCACAGAGAGTGGTGAGTCTGTGGAATTCTCTACCTCAGAGGGCGGTGGAGGCCGGTTCTCTGGATGCTTTCAAGAGAGAGCTAGATTGAGCTCTTAAAGATAGCGGAGTCAGGGGATATGGGGAGAAGGCAGGAACGGGGTACTGATTGGGGATGATCAGCCATGATCAGATTGAATGGCGGTGCTGGCTCGAAGGGCCGAATGGCCTACTCCTGCACCTATTGTCTATTGACCACCCGTTCTAGTCAAGAATTTGTCTTAACCCAATAATCTCCAGGGTTATTCTGGTAAACCTCCTCTGGACCCTCTGCAATGCCAGCACAACCTTCCTTAGTCCTTTCAGAAGGACAGTAATAGCCCTGTCCCACGGTACGAGTTCATTCCAAGAGTTCATGCCCTGATTCAAACTCGGAGATTTACGGTAATGGCCGCTCGTCGGTACTCGGGGCTCTCGTGGACATTTTTCAACATGTTGAAGAATCTTCACGAGTCTTCCCGTGCTTACCTGCCGTTAGCGAGTCTTCCCGAGTACCTGCCGTTGGCGTTACGAGCCGCTAAGAGACGTCCCCGAGCTCCGACGTACCCGCTACGTTCATTCTCCGTGCTGACCCCGAGTTTGATTTTTTTTTTAAAACTCGGGAGAGCTCTTGGAATGAACTCGCACCGTGGGACAGGGCTTCAAGTGAACAAAATGAGTTTTTTTTGTTAAAGACCTGGGGATACAGGCCCACCACCGGATTTACCGGCACCCTCGGTTCCAGAGCCTTTCCGGATTATCCGTATTTGCCGGACCAACTGAGGTCACGGCCTCCGAGAGGAGTCGAACGGTACCGGAACCTTCCGCCCGGGCCGCTGAGGGGCCGAGAAATAAAGGACGTTCTTTTAGGAAGTAGATGAGGAGAGGGCGGTGAATCTGTGGAATTCTTTGCCACAGAGGGCTGTGGAGGCCAAGTCAGTGGATATTTTTAAGGCAGAGATAAATAGATTCTTGATTAATATGGGTGTCAGGGGAGAAGGCAGGAGAATGGGGTTGGGAGGGAGAGATAGATCAGCCATGATTGAATGGTGGAGTGGACTTGATGGGCCGAATGGCCTAATTCTGCTCCTATTACTTATGATCTTATCAGCCTTCTGAACAAGCTGGGGTGTAGACCCAATCTTCCAACCCACCTCATTGCAGGCATGACACTTTTTCTTTGTATGTTTTACTCCACAATACTGTAACACTGCACTTTATACTATCTGTTGTACTTCTTGCTCATTGACTGTACTCATAGATACATAGACAATAGGTGCATGTATCCGTGGATTGTCACCTTGTCGTGCTGGAGAAGCTTGTGTGGTCCTGAGATCCTGAGAGCGATGTCGTCTGGAGCTCTGCTCCTGGCAGGGCCACCCATGGCTGAATGGGAGATGCCAGAGAGTAATGGTGGATGGCTGTTTGTCAGGTTGGAGGCCGGTGACTAGTGGGGTGCCTCAGGGGTCTGTGTTGGGTCCACTGTTGTTTGTCATGTACATCAATGATCTGGATGATGGTGTGGTAAATTGGATTAGTAAGTATGCAGATGATACTAAGATAGGTGGTGTTGTGGATAATGAAGTAGATTTGCAAAGTCTACAGAGAGATTTAGGCCATTTGGAAGAGTGGGCTGAAAGATGGCAGATGGAGTTTAATGCTGATAAATGTGAGGTGCTACATCTCGGCAGGACAAATCAAAATAGGACGTACACGGTAAATGGTAGAGAATTGAGGAATGCAGTTGAACAGAGGGATCTAGTAATAACTGTGCATAGTTCCCTGAAGGTGGAATCTCATGTAGATAGGGTGGTAAAGAAAGCTTTTGGTGTGCTGGCCTTTATAAATCAGAGCATTGCGTATAGAAGTTGAGATGTAATGTTAAAATTGTACAAGGCATTGGTGAGGCCAATTCTGGAGTATGGAGTACAATTTTGGTCGCCTAATTATAGGAAAGATGTCAACAAAATAGAGAGAGTACAGAGGAGATTTACTAGAATGTTGCCTGGGTTTCAGCAACTAAGTTACAGAGAAAGGTTGAACAAGTTAAGGGCCTGTCCCACGAGCATGCAACTGCAAGCGGCAAGCGCGATCTAACGTGGTCGCTTGAGCCGTGCGGCCTCGCGGGGCCGGTCCCACTTCGATCGCCGGAGCCGTATGGAGTTGTGCGGGGCTGGTCCCGACATCGCGCGGGGCTCCGAAAAACTGACAGTGTTCAAATATCCCGCGCGGCAAAGGCCTGCCGGCCTGCTGCCGCATTGAGGGCGTGCGCACCGCCTCGACGGGCGTACGCACTGCCTCGACGGGCGTATGCAGCGTCTTGACGCCGTACGCCTAGCGCGTGGCGTTGCGCGATGACGTCACCGCCCAGCGTGACGTTGCGTGATGACGTAACCGCCCGACGCTGTGCGACGTCCAAATTCAGTCGGCCCGCCTCCTACCCAGCTGATTGGTGAGTTTGATGTCGGAAC
>JAXLNO010005035.1:0-39498 GCA_038087875.1 Malacoraja senta
ACAAGCACCCTGATAAAAGAATATAAAGACAGGGATGTAACACTGAGGCTTTATAAGGCACTGGCCAGACCACATTTGGAGTATTGTGAGCGTTTAGGCTCCACATCTGAAGAAGGAAATGCTGGCATTGGAGAGGGTCCAGAGGAGGTTTACGAGAATGATCCCAGGAATGAGTGGGTTGACGTGTGATGAGCAATTGTAGATACTGGGCCTGTACTCACTGGACCTGTACTCGCTGTAGGATGAGGAGGGACTTCATTGAAACTTGCCGATTAGTGAAAGGCCTGGATAGAGTGGATGTGGAGAGGATGTTTCCACCAGTGGGAGAGTTTAGGACCATAGCCATAGAACAAAACCACGCACCTTTAGAAAAGGGACGAGGTGCAATTTCTTTAGTTAGGGAGTGATGAATCTGTGAAATTCATTGCCACAGACGGCTGAGGAGGCCAAGACAATGGGTATTTTTAAGGTGGAGATTGATAAGATTCTTGATTAGTAACGGGTGTCGGAGGTTATGGGGACAGGCAGGAGAATGGGGTTGAGAGGGAAAGATAGATCAGCCATGATTGAATAGTGGAGTAGACTTGATGGGCCAAATGGACTAAATCTGCTCCTATAATTTATGAACAATATAACACAACCTCAATTCAGCTGCTTGGACCTCACTCTCTAATTCCAACAAGAACCTTGGGCTCGGGATACTCAGTTTACTCTATAAATTCACCAGTGTTGTTCTGTCAAACAGACTGTTAAATACAGCCCAGGGCCCACCCCAATCCCTCCCTCCACCTTTAATCCTTTACTCTCAACTTGACTGTTTCTCCTCATGCTTTGCCTCAACTGCTCGAGCCCTCAGTGAAGATTTTCTCTTTATATTGTCTTGCAGACATCAATGATCGATGAAGTGAAATGTGAAATGGAGCAGGTCCTTACCCAGTAATGCCAGCAACACCAGCAGCATCCACTTCTTCACGTGAGGGACACACCTGGAGGGGAAACACACACAAGTCAGCCGGCTATTAAACCCAACCCTGTCTCAAGCGAGATGGATACAAAAAGCTGTCGTAACTCAGTGGGTCGGGCAGCATGTCTGGAGTCTGAAGAAGGGCGTTGTCCTGAAATGTCACCCATTCCTTCTCTCCAGAGACGCCATGGACCCACGCTGCTGACAGACCGTCAGTCCACACACCCAAAGCTCAGAGCCACGGTGACACTGGTACAAAGATTAGTCAACCTAGGGTGCAGTATCACAGGGCTGTTCTATGGATGTATCTGGGGTAGAGTGTGGGCAGGCTATTTTTGTAGTCCGTGGCTCGAAGGGCCGAATGGCCTACTTCTGCACTTATTTTTCTATGTCTTTCATAGATACATAGATACATAGAAAATAGGTGCAGGAGTAGGCCATTCGGCCCTTCGAGCCTGCACCGCCATTCAATATGATCATGGCTGATCATCCAACTCAGTATCCCGTACCTGCCTTCTCTCCATACCCCCTGATCCCTTTAGCCACAAGGGCCACATCTAACTCCCTCTTAAATATAGCCAATGAACTGGCCTCAACTACCCTCTGTGGCAGAGAGTTCCAGAGATTCACCACTCTCTGTGTGAAAAAGTTTTTCCTCATCTCGGTCTTAAAGGATTTCCCCCTTATCCTTAAGCTGTGACCCCTTGTCCTGGACTTCCCCAACATCGGGAACAATCTTCCTGCATCTAGCCTGTCCAACCCCATAAGAATTTTGTACGTTTCTATAAGATCCCCTCTCAATCTCCTAAATTCTAGCGAGTATAAGCCAAGTCTATCCAGTCTTTCTTCATATGAAAGTCCTGACATCCCAGGAATCAGTCTGGTGAACCTTCTCTGCACTCCCTCTATGGCTATAATGTCCTTCCTCAGATTTGGAGACCAAAACTGTACGCAATACTCCAGGTGTGGTCTCACCAAGACCCTGTACAACTGCAGTAGAACCTCCCTGCTCCTATACTCAAATCCGCTTGCTATGAAGGCCAACATACCATTCGCTTTCTTCACTGCCTGCTGCACCTGCATGCCTACTTTCAATGACTGGTGTACCATGACACCCAGGTCTCGCTGCACCTCCCCATTTCCTAATCGGCCACCATTTAGATAATAGTCTGCCTTCCCGTTTTTGCCACCAAAGTGGATAACCTCACATTTATCCACATTATACTGCATCTGCCAAACATTTGCCCACTCACCCAGCCTATCCAAGTCACCTTGCAGTCTCCTAGCATCCTCCTCACAGCTAACACTGCCCCCCAGCTTAGTGTCATCCGCAAACTTGGAGATGTTGCTTTGAATTCCCTCGTCCAGATCATTAATATAGATTGTAAATAGCTGGGGTCCCAGCACTGAGCCTTGCGGTACCCCAGTAGTCACTGCCTGCCATTGTGAAAAGGACCCGTTTACTCCTACTCTTTGCTTCCTGTTTGCCAGCCAGTTATCTATCCACATCAATACTGAACCCCCAATACCGTGTGATTTAAGTTTGTATCCTAATCTCTTATGTGGTACCTTGTCGAAAGCCTTCTGAAAGTCCAGATACAACACATCCACTGGTTCTCCCCTATCCACTCTACTAGTTACATCCTCGAAAAAATCTATAAGATTCGTCAGACACGATTTACCTTTCGTAAATCCATGCTGACTTTGTCCAATGATTTCACCACTTTCCAAATGTGCTGCTATCCCATCTTTAATAACTGACTCTAGCAGTTTCCCCACTACCGATGTTAGACTAACTGGTCTGTAATTCCCCGTTTTCTCTCTCCCTCCCTTCTTAAAAAGTGGGGTTACGTTTGCTACCCTCCAATCCTCAGGAACTACTCCAGAATCTGAAGAGTTTTGAAAAATTATCACTAATGCATCCACTATTTCTGGAGCTACTTCCTTAAGTACTCTGGGATGCAGCCTATCTGGCCCTGGTGATTTATCGGCCTTTAATCCATTCAATATACCCAACACCACTTCCCGACTAACCTGGATTTCACTCAGTGCCTCCATGTCCTTTGACCCGCGGCCCCTGCTATTTCCGGCAGATTATTTATGTCTTCCTTAGTGAAGACGGAACCAAAGTAGTTATTCAATTGGTCCGCCATATCCTTGTTCCCCATGATCAATTCACCTGTTTCTGACTGCAAGGGACCTACATTTGTTTTAACTAATCTCTTTCTCTTCACATATCTATAAAAACTTTTGCAGTCAGTTTTTATGTTCCCTGCCAGTTTCCTTTCATAATCTATTTTCCCTTTCCTAATTAAGCCCTTTGTCCTCCTCTGCTGGTCTCTGAATTTCTCCCAGTCCTCTGGTATGCTGCTTTTTCTGGCTAATTTGTACGCAACATCTTTTGCTTTGATACTATCCCTGATTTCCCTTGTTATCCACGGATGCACTACCTTCCCTGATTTATTCTTTTGCCAAACTGGGATGAACATTTTTTGTAGTTCATCCATGCAGTCTTTAAATGCCTTCCATTGCATATCCACCGTCAACCCTTTTAGAACTAATTGCCAGTCAATCTTGGCCAATTCACGTCTCATACCCTCAAAGTTACCTTTCTTTAAGTTCAGAACCGTTGTTTCTGAATTAACAATGTCGCTCTCCATCCTAATGAAGAACTCAACCATATTATGGTCACTCTTGCCCAAGGGGGCACGCACAACAAGTCTGCTAACTAACCCTTCCTCATTACTCAATACCCAGTCTAGAATAGCCTGCTCTCTCGTTGGTTCCTCTACATGTTGGTTTAGATAACTATCCCTCATACATTCCAAGAAATCCTCTTCCTCAGCACCCCTGCCAATTTGATTCACCCAATCTATATGTAGATTGAAGTCACCCATTATAACTGTTTTGCCTTTGTTGCACGCATTTCTAATTTCCTGTTTGATGCCATCCCCAACTTCACTACTACTGCTAGGTGGCCTGTACACAACACCCACCAGCGTTTTCTGCCCCTTAGTGTTTCGTAGCTCTACCCATACCGATTCCACATCCTCCAAGCTAATGTCCTTCCTTTCCACTGCGTTAATCTCCTCTCTAACCAGCAACGCTACCCCACCTCCTTTTCCTTTCTCTCTATCCCTCCTGAATATTGAATATCCCTGGAAGTTCAGCTCCCAGCCTTGGTCACCCTGGAGCCATGTCTCCGTGATCCCAACTATATCATAATCATTAATTGCTATCTGCACGTTCAACTCATCGACCTTATTACGAATGCTCCTTGCATTGAGACACAAAGCCTTCAGGCTTGTTTTTACAACGCTCTTACCCCTTATACAATTATGTTGGAAAGTGGCTCTTTTTGATTTTTGCCCTGGATTTGTCTGCCTGCCACTTTTACTTTTCACCTTGCTACCTATTGCTTCCGCCCGCATTTTGCACCCCTCTGTTTCTCTGCTTACCCATTTAAGAACCCCACCACCTCTTATTCTCTGTTTATTATTGTTTTCTTCTTTCCCCCCTACATGTTGTGTCTGAGTGCTTTCCTTCTCTGCCTCCTGCCTCACACACTGTCTAATAGCATTCTCTATTTGAGTCCCTCCCCCCAACCATTCTGGTTTAAAGTCTCCCCAGTAGCCTTTGCAGATCTCCCCGCCAGGATATCGGTCCCCCTCAGGTTCAAGTGCAACCCATCCTTTTTGTACAGGTCGAACCTTCCACAAAAGAGGTCCCAATGATCCAGAAATTTGAATCCCTGCCTTCTGCACCAGTCCTTCAGCCACGCATTTATCCTCCACCTCGCTCCATTCCTACTCTCACTGTCGCGTGGCACAGGCAGTAATCCCGAGATTGTTACCTTTGCTGTCCTTCTCTTTAACTCCCCTCCTAACTCCCTAAATTCTCCTTTCAGGACCTCTTCTCTTTTTTTACCTATGTCATTGGTACCTATATGTATCACGACTTCGGGCTCCTCTCCCTGCCCTTTCAGGATGTCTTGGACACGTTGAGACACATCACAGACCCTGGCACCAGGGAGGCAAACTACCATCCGGGTCTCCCGACTGCGTCCACAGAATCGCCTGTCTGACCCCCTAACTATAGAGTCCCCTATTAATATTGCCCTCCTCTTCTTTTCCTTACCCTTCTGAGCAACAGGACCGGTCTCTATACCGGAGGCCCGGCCGCTGTCGCAACCCCCAGGTAGGCTGTCCACCCCAACAGTGCTCAAACAGGAGTACTTATTGTCAAGGTGTACAGCCACCGGGGTACTCTCTAGTCCCTGCCTGTGCCACTTGCCTCTCCCAACCGTGATCCACTTGCCTGCCTCTTGTGGTGTTGGAGTGACCACATCCCTGTAACTCCTCTCAACGACTTCCTCGCTCTCCCTGACCAGACGGAGGTCATCGAGCTGCTGCTCCAGGTTCCTAATACGGTCCATTAGGAGCCCCATCTCGATACACCTGGCGCAGATGTGGACGTCTGGAGGGCTATCAGACTCCATGACTTCCCACATCTGACATCCAGAACAGTAAACTGCCCTGGCCCTCATAATCCCCTTACCCTGGATACAATACATCTGACATCCAGAACAACAAACTGCCCTGGCCCTCATACTCCCCTTACCCTGGATACAATACATCTGACATCCAGAACAACAAACTGCCCTGGCCCTCATACTCCCCTTACCCTGGATACAATACATCTGACATCCAGAACAACAAACTGCCCTGGCCCTCATACTCCCCTTACCCTGGATACAATACATCTGACATCCAAAACAGTAAACTGCCCTGGCCCTCATACTCCCCTTACCCTGGATACAATACATCTGACATCCAGAACAACAAACTGCCCTGTCCCTCATACTCCCCTTACCCTGGATACAATACATCTGACATCCGGAACAGTAAACTGCCCTGGGCCTCATACTCCCCTTACCCTGGATACAATATAAAACAAGCTGCTACAATACAAAACAAACTGCTACAATACAAAACAAACTGCTACAATACAAAACAAACTGCTACAATACAGTACAATCAGCAGGGATCTGACTCCCAATCAGCTGCTCCCTCTTGTCTGCGTGCACCAATCAGCGGCTTCCTCAAGCCCACTTGTTTTTGAAGTGGAACTTGGAACGTTACAGATTTAGGTTCCACTTTAACTCCTACCGCTCGTGTGTAGCTCCTCCCTCTGCGATCTCTCCAACGGCTCTTGGACCTCTGTAAGGAACAAGCCCCGAGCTCCTCTTTAACTCCTACCGCTCGTGTGTAGCTCCTCCCTCTGCGATCTCTCCAACGGCTCTTGGACCTCTGTAAGGAACAAGCCCCGCGCTCCTTTTTAACTCCTACCGCTCGTGTGTAGCTCCTCCCTCTGCGATCTCTCCAACGGCTCTTGGACGGCTCACAACTCTCTTCATCGGATCATTCTGCTTCAATTGTTGTTTGTAGGCAGGGAGCAGAAGCACAGCTCGGTGTTCAGATTTCCCGAAATGTGTCCGAGGGACAGAGTAATAGGGAACAATCCCTACGGGATTCCTTTGGCGAGCCTGGACGTGGGAACAAATAGAATGTACTGAAGGGACACAGTGGGACAGGCCAATGCTCAGTAATGTTATTTGCTCCAGTTTGGCCATTTTATTGTTCATTTAGCTGGGTTGGCGGGTGTTTGTTCATGTGTGTGTCTTCTCACACACGTTAGGAGTCATTTCATTGAGACCGTCAGGGGCACACATTAAGCTGGGAACACCAGCAAACAGAAACAGGAAAACACAGAGTTTGACATGAATACTCACAGAGAGAAGAAGAAACATTCTCGGAAAGATGCAGAGCCCTCACCTAATTCTACGTCGTTTTGCCTTCTCCTGATTTCCCATTTGCAGGCGCACTCCTCTATTTCCAAGGTAGACAAAATGCTGGAGAAACTCAGTGGGTGAGGCAGTATCTCTGGAGCGAAGGAATAGGCGACGTTTCGGATCGAGACCCTTCTTCAGACTGATGAGGGGTTGCAAGCGGGGCACGGGAATAAGAACGGAAGAGACGGAGACAGAAGGCTGTGGGTGAGCTGGGAAGGGGAAGGGGAGGAGTGAGAAAGCAAGGACTACCTGAAATTGGAGAAGTCAATGTTAATGCCGCTGGGGTGTAAACTACCCAAACGTAATATGTGGTGCTGTTCCTCCAATTTGCGGTGGGACTCACTCTGGCCATGGAGGAGGCCCAGGACAGAAAGTTCGGATTCGTAATGGGAGGGGGAGTTGAAGTGTTGTTTCCCAAATGTTGGGGGAGTCCAGATCCACGGGCAACAGTTTAAGAATCATGGGTACGCCATTTAGGACTGAGATGAAGAAAAACGTTTGTATCCAGAGAGTTGTGAATCTGTGGAGTTCTCTGCCACAGACGGCAGTGGGTACCAATTCACTGGATATTTTCAAGAGAGAGTTAGATTTAGCTTTTAAGGCAAACGGTATCAAGGGATTTTAGAAGAAAACAGGAACGGGGTACTGATTTTGGATGATCAGCCATTCCACCTCTTTTGTGGAAGGTGCGACCTGTACAAAAAGGATGGGTTGCACTTGAACCTGAGGGGGACCGATATCCTGGCGGGGAGATCTGCAAAGGCTACTGGGGAGACTTTAAACTAGAATGGTTGGGGGGAGGGACTCAAATAGAGAAAGCTATTAGACAGTGTGTGAGGCAGGAGGCAGAGAAAGAAAACACTCAGACCCAACATGTAGGGGGGGGGAAGAAGAAAACAATAATAAACAGAGAATAAGAGGTGGTGGGGTTCTTAAATGGGTGAGCAGAGAAACAGAGGGGTGTAAAATGCGGGCGGAAGCAATAGGTAGCAAGGTGAAAAGTAAAAGTGGCAGGCAGACAAATCCAGGACAAAAATCAAAAAGGGCCACTTTTCAACATAATTGTATAAGGGGTAAGAGCGTTGTAAAAACAAGCCTGGAGGCTTTGTGTCTCAATGCAAGGAGCATTCGTAATAAGGTGGATGAGTTGAATGTGCAGATAGCTATTAATGACTATGATATAGTTGGGATCACGGAGACATGGCTCCAGGGTGACCAAGGCTGGGAGCTGAACATCCAGGGATATTCAATATTCAGGAAGGATAGAGAGAAAGGAAAAGGAGGTGGGGTAGCGTTGCTGGTTAGAGAGGAGATTAACGCAGTGGAAAGGAAGGACATTAGCTTGGAGGATGTGGAATCGGTATGGGTAGAGCTGCGAAACACTAAGGGGCAGAAAACGCTGGTGGGTGTTGTGTACAGGCCACCTAGCAGTAGTAGTGAAATTGGGGATGGCATCAAACAGGAAATTAGAAATGCGTGCAACAAAGGCAAAACAGTTATAATGGGTGACTTCAATCTACATATAGATTGGGTGAATCAAATTGCCAGGGGTGCTGAGGAAGAGGATTTCTTGGAATGTATGCGGGATAGTTATCTAAACCAACCTGTAGAGGAACCAACGAGAGAGCAGGCTATTCTAGACTGTGTATTGAGTAATGAGGAAGGGTTACTTAGCAGTCTTGTTGTGCGTGCCCCCTTGGGCAAGAGTGACCATAATATGGTTGAGTTCTTCATTAGGATGGAGAGTGACATTGTTAATTCAGAAACAACGGTTCTGAACTTAAAGAAAGGTAACTTTGAGGGTATGAGACGTGAATTGGCCAAGATTGACTGGCAATTAGTTCTAAAAGGGTTGACGGTGGATATGCAACGGAAGGCATTTAAAGACTGCATGGATGAACTACAAAAATTGTTCATCCCAATTTGGCAAAAGAATAAATCAGGGAAGGTAGTGCATCCGTGGATAACAAGGGAAATCAGGGATAGTGTCAAAGCAAAAGATGATGCGTACAAATTAGCCAGAAAAAGCAGCATACCAGAGGACTGGGAGAAATTGAGAGACCAGCAGAGGAGGACAAAGGGCTTAATTAGGAAAGGGAAAATTGATTATGAAAGAAAACTGTCAGGGAACATAAAAACTGACTGCAAAAGTTTTTATAGATATGTGAAGAGAAAGAGATTAGTTAAAACAAATGTAGGTCCCTTGCAGTCAGAAACAGGTGAATTGATCATGGGGAACAAGGATATGGCGGACCAATTGAATAACTACTTTGGTTCCGTCTTCACTATGGAAGACATAAATAATCTGCCGGAAATAGCAGGGGACCGCGGGTCAAAGGAGATGGAGGAACTGAGTGAAATCCAGGTTAGTCGGGAAGTGTTGTTGGGTAAATTGAATGGATTAAAGGCCGATAAATCACCAGGGCCAGATAGGCTGCATCCCAGAGTACTTAAGGAAGTAGCTCCAGAAATAGTGGATGCATTAGTGATAATTTTTCAAAACTCTTTAGATTCAGTAGTTCATGAGGATTGGAGGGTAGCAAACGTAACCCCACTTTTTACCAAGGGAGGGAGAGAGAAAACGAGGAATTACAGACGTTAGTCTAACATCGGTAGTGGGGAAACTGCTAGAGTCAGTTATTAAAGATGTAACTAGTAGAGTGGATAGGGGAGAACCAGTGGATGTGTTGTATCTGGACTTTCAGAAGGCTTTCGACAAGGTCCCACATAAGAGATTAGTATACAAACTTAAAGCACACGGTATTGGGGGTTCAGTATTGATGTGGATAGAGAACTCGCTGGCAAACAGGAAACAAAGAGTAGGAGTAAACGGGTCCTTTTCACAATGGCAGGCAGTGACTAGTGGGGTACCGCAAGGCTCAGTGCTGGGACCCCAGCTATTTACAATTTATATTAATGAGCTGGATGAGGGAATTGAAGGCAACATCTCCAAGTTTGCGGATGACACTAAGCTGGGGGGCAGTGGTAGCTGTGAGGAGGATGCTAGGAGACTGCAAGGTGACTTGAATAGGCTGGGTGAGTGGGCAAATGTTTGGCAGATGCAGTATAATGTGGATAAATGTGCGGTTATCCACTTTGGTGGCAAAAACAGGAAAGCAGACTATTATCTAAATGGTGGCCGATTAGGAAAAGGGGAGATGCAGCGAGACCTGGGTGTCATGGTACACCAGTCATTGAAAGTAGGCATGCAGGTGCAGCAGGCAGTGAAGAAAGCGAATGGTATGTTAGCTTTCATAGCAAAAGGATTTGAGTATAGGAGCAGGGAGGTTCTACTGCAGTTGTACAGGGTCTTGGTGAGACCACACCTGGAGTATTGCGTACAGTTTTGGTCTCCAAATCTGAGGAAGGACATAATAGCCATAGAGGGAGTGCAGAGAAGGTTCACCAGACTGATTCCTGGGATGTCAGGACTTTCATATGAAGAAAGACTGGATAGACTTGGAATATACTCGCTAGAATTTAAGAGATTGAGAGGGGATCTTATAGAAACGTACAAAATTCTTGTGGGGTTGGACAGGCTAGATGCAGGAAGATTGTTCCCGATGTTGGGGAAGTCCAGGACAAGGGGTCACAGCTTAAGGATAAGGGGGAAATCCTTTATGACCGAGATGAGGAAAAACGTTTTCACACAGAGAGTGGTGAATCTCTGGAACTCTCTGCCACAGAGGGTAGTTGAGGCCAGTTCATTGGCTATATTTAAGAGGGAGTTAGATGTGGCCCTTGTGGCTAAAGGGATCAGGGGGTATGGAGATAAGGCAGGTACGGGATACTGAGTTGGATGATCAGCCATGATCATATTGAATGGCGGTGCAGGCTCGAAGGGCCGAATGGCCTACTCCTGCACCTATTTTCTATGTATCTATGTATCTAATATCATATTGAATGGCGGTGCTGGGTCGAAGGGCCGAATGCTCTACTCCTGCACCTATTTTGTATTTTTCTATGTTTCTATGTTCTATGTATATCAACGTATTGATTGAGATGGTGCAAGGTATGATTACTAACTTTACAAATAAATACTATGGCAAGTGTAGTGGTAGATTGCCAAGACGGATGTCATGAATGACGTTGGGATTTTGATCAGCTGGGAAAGTTGACGGTGGAAGAGCGTATGGCATTTAATTTGTATACTTGTGAATTGTATTATTTTGGTTGGTCATGTCAGGTCTTTCTCAATGACATTTTCGACCCAGCGGAGTACTGTACAGCAGGGAGATCGAGGAGTTCACGTCATATATCTCTGAATTTGGAGTGGCGGGTCGTTAAGATGGTAATGAAGATTCTGCCACGGTGTCTTTCACTAGTTGCGGCAGTAAGTGCAGATGATGGGACGTTATATTACAGTTTACAAGAGGTTTGTGAGCCCGCGCCTGCTTGCAGTTCACATGCCGTCCACTGGATGTCCCCATCGTTCAAAAGCACGATATTGCACAACTACCAGGAATTATTCTCCAGGAATAGATCAGTGTATCATAGTTCAGGAGTCTAAAACAGAACTTCGAACAGCTCGCTTCGGTTAATAACGAATTAAGTATTTTCTTTAAATAAAATGTTCTTTTCAACGTACGTACGTGGGTTCCAAATGATTCCCAAACGTGGACAGTCCTTGAAGTACAATTAGGGTAACTATCTACATAATCTCAGAGAATCTTACAGTCACACAATAACGATGCTATATATAGAGTTATAGTCAAATCACCAACCAAGATATTTCGGAACCAGCAGTCCACGTCACGCAAAATGTCCAATCAATCTAGCCCAACTTGCCCACGATTGCTCCATAGCCTTCCAACCACTTCTATCCATACACTTGTTGAATGTCTCTTATACATTGTAATCGAAGCCATCTCTTCAGCTTCCTCTTGCAGCCATTCCACCTCACCACAACTGCCTTTGTACAAAGTGTTGCCTCTCAGTACCTTCTGAATCTATCCACTCTGGCATCTTCCAGCTTTAGACTCCCCAGGCTTTGAAAAACGACAGGAACCGTCTACAGTTTCCTTGCCCCTGATGATGAAATATACCTCTGTAATGTCACCCATCAATCTCATACTGTCCGGTGAAAACGTTCCAACCTGTCCCTGCTCTCCTTAAATCCCAAACTCGTCCGCCCCGGTAACAGTTTCATGATTCTTACCTGCGCAATGTTGCATTTCAAATATTCCTTCCATCGCTAGAAGACCAGAACTGCGCATTGTAATCCAAGTTTGGTCTCAAATATGATTTGTATATTTCGGGGACCACCTGGAATAACAGTTTACTAAGCAACCGACGGGGTAATTCACCTCTAGTCCACATAGCACCCAAAGTCAACGCCAATGTGACTCTGGACAATTTATACTCCGTTGTGTACTCTCTGTAAGCACCAGACCCTGATGCCCTGCTCATCATCTGCGGTGACCTCAATCATGCGTACTTCAGGAATGCACTGGAAACTAAAATCAGCATATCCCCTGCCTCACAATGGGCGTCAACATTCTGGGCTACAACTCCATCTAGTATGTCCATGGTTCTAGCACAACAAACATGCTCTCAAAGCCAGGAAGACCAAGGTTCTGATTCTGGACTTCGGAGCAGGAAGGATGAGGTCCTACAAACCTGTCTAGATCGACTGGACGATGGCGGAGAGAGGCAAAAGCTGCACATTCCTGTGCATGGAAGTCCTTGAAGATCTTTCCTGGACCCAGAACATTGATGCAATTATAAGACCTCTACTCCCTGAAAAGATGACGGACATTCAGTATGTCGTCGAGTATTCTCTTGAACTTCCACAGGTGTCTTCCACAGTAGAGAGCATGTTGTCTGGTTGCACCACGACCTAGGTCGGTAACATGAATGCCAGGAGCGACGGAGACTGCAACATGTGATTACCACTACCCAGTCCATCACGTGTACTGACTTCCCCACAAGCGAGGGATCTACAACAGTCGCTGCCTCAAACATTTCATCAATGGAAGACAGAGTGCAATTTGGGCTCTGAAATGTATTCACATCAACCCCATCCCAATTATTTTGTACACGGCAAACGAGCAGGAAACTGATAGAAACGGCTCAGAGTCCGAAACGGCACAAACGCTGAGATGTTGAGGTCCCCGTTTGTGGATTGTGTTGAGCAGAACTTCCTTCAACGCAGCTCATTCCTGCCCATTGTAATTTATACTGAATCAGTTTGGTGTCCGGTAACTTTACCTGGTAGTTTCTGACAATGTTACTGAACCTGCTAGTCAGTGATGCCGGAGATTTACCTTCCATCACTGGGTCCGTAGCCCTGTGGACGTACACTCCAAGTACGCATCTTAGTGTGTTTAGGAGATACCGCATTCAAACGGGCTCTTTGGCCCACCGAGTCCGCGCCGACCAGCGATCGCCGTACACTAGCATTATCCTACACTAGGCACAACCTGTACGTCTTTGGAGTGTGGGGGGAAACCGCAGCACCCGGAGATACCCCAGGCGGCGCCTGGGAGAACATATGAGCTCCGTACCGACAGCACCCATAGTCAGGATCGAACCCGGGTCTCTGACGTTGTGAGGCAACAACTCTACCGCTGCGCCACCGTGCCAATCCGCTGATCAAACGTGATGAAGTTGCTGCCTCTCCCACCGTCTTCGGCATCGAGTTCCATTCTACGTGTGGAAAATTGTCCTAATTTCAATGAATCATCTAATTATCAGCATATTTTGTCTCCCTTTCGACGAACGGTATTTTGCCCACACACACTATACAGAAGATCTGAGATATAAATAATGTATGTGGTGTAGAAAGTACTTCGAGTAGGTGGGGCAGTGACCGAATCTGATACCTTATCCACTTAGGCACATGTTGAGTGTACTGACGTGATACAGACACATCGTATACAAGGGCGGCACAGTGACACCGCTGATATAGCTGCTGCCTCACAGCGCACGGGACCGGCCATTTATCCTGACCCCGGGTGTTGTCTGTGGGGAGTTTGTACATTAGCTCTGTGACCGCGCGGGTTTCTTCCGGGTGTTGTGGTTTCCTCCCACATCCCAAAAATATGCGAGTTTGCAGATTAATTGGACTGTGTGAAATTAGTCCGATTGTGCAGTGAGTGAGTGAATGCGAACGTGTTTAACATGTAGCTGGCGTGACCGGATGGACATTGATCGTCCCCGTGGAATCTGTGGGCCTGTGTCCAAGCTGTATCTGTAAACTAAACTAAACTAATAAAAGACAATGCAATAACACAATGCCAGCATCACTGGGTGGACTCATGGGGACAGATTACGGAGGGATCCATCACACAGGGAACGAACACATCCGGCAACTTACAAAGTCCGATCATTCAAATGAGACATAAATACAGCGGAGAATCTTGGTCTCTCGCCGATTCTCGAATAACGGTTACTGATTAGTAACAAACTCCAAACAAGAGAAAACCTGAGTATTTACAATGTAATTCAAAAATCTGCTTCCACTTCCAACAATTGTTGGGTGTTGCCAGGGCTAGAGAGTCTCGGCTACAGGGAGAGGTTGAGTAGGCTGGAACTCCATTCCTTGGAGCGCAGGAGGATGAAGGGTAATCTTATACAGGTGTAAAAATCATGATGGGATTAGATCAGGTATATGGACAGCGTCTCTTAAACCCAGAGTAGGCAAATCGAGGACCAGAGGACATTAGTTTAATAGGTTTCTGAGGGGTAACTGTTTCACACACAGGGTGGCGGGTGCATGCAACAACCTACCAGAGGAGATAGTTGAGGCTGGGACTATCCCAACATTTAAGAAATATATGGACAGGTACATTGATAGTACACGTTTGAAGGATATGGACCAAACGCAGCAGGTGGGACTAGTGTAGCTGGGATATGTTGGCCGGTTTGGGCAAGTTCGGCTGAATGGTCTGTTTCCTCGCTGTAGCATTCTATGGTTAAATGATTCTACGATTCACTTATGAATCGCGGCATATAACTCCACCTAAATTTGCGAGCTCCAATACAGGCTCCGCGTTGGACAATCGAACCACGGCTTGTGGAGGGATTTTCTGGAAATCTAAGTATGAATCCCGTGAGGAACTGGTTGAGTTGAACAGCCAAGTAATTCCACTACCTGTCCACTAGAGGGCTCGCAAGCTTACGCCAGTCTATTCCCTTTGAATCCGGTTAATTTCACACATGCGCTGCTCACCGTGTGATTGGCCGAGTGTCAGGATCCATCCACTTACCCCGAATTGTCGGTCGATAGACAAACCATTCAGCGTGTGACTAAAACGATATAAGCACGACGTTAACCCACACACGGTAGTTTGGGACAAATGAGGGTGGGATACAGATCAAGGACAACATTGTCATTGACCTTCGGCAATAGGGGTCGATTGGCTGAATGTTGGAATCAAGGAACGTTTTCAGCAACAAAGGAGGTCATTTATTCCCTCGTATACAAATTGTCCAAAATGTGAATCTTTGCACTGGCCCGTGGCCCTGCGCGTGACAGGTCTTCAAGTACACATCTCAGTGTTGTTTACACGTCATAGGCTTCCCTCCTCTCTTGCTTTCTCCGCCATCGAATTCCCATGAGATGCCCCTTGATGTGTCAATTTATTTCCTTTTCAATCCTTTAGTATATTCTCTAAACACCCCTCAATTACTGACACTTTTAGAATCATAGTCCTAGAGTCATAGAGTGATAGACGTCTGGCCAACTTGCCCACACCGGCCAACATGCCCCAGCTATACTAGTCCCACCTGCCTGCGCTTAGTCTATATCCCTCCAAGCCATATCATTCTATGTACCTGTTTAACTGTTTCTTAAACGTTGGTATAGTCCCAGCCTCAACATCCTCTTAACCTTGAACCTATGTCCGCTCGTCCTCGATTCCCCTAATCTGGGAAATAGTGTAAATCTATCCATTCTAATCCTCTCATGAATTTGTACACCTCTATAAGATCACCCGTCATCCTGCTGCGTTCAAATGAATAGAGATCCAGCGTACTCAACCTCTTCCTATAGCTCACACCCTCTAGTCCTGGCAATATGCTCGTAAATCTTCTATCAACCCTTTCACGCTTGACAATCTCTTCCCTATAGCATGGTTCCCAGAACTGAACACAATATTCTAATTGCGGTCTCACCATCGTCTTATACTACTGCAACATGACCTCCCAACTTCTATACTCTGTGCTAGAAAAAGTGTTTCGCCCATACTTTATCGAATATTTGTGACTTAATTAATTAATTCATTCATATTCATTCATTTATTTAATTAGAGTAGATTGTGAAGAAGGCACCGAGTGTGAGAGCGGTGGTTACTGAATCCGCATTCCTTTCCCCATTAAAAACATATTGAGGGCAGTGATGTGAGACTTACACGAGATAAACAAGTTCGGCACAGTGGCGCAGGTAGTAGAGCTACTGAATCACAGCGCCAAAACTCCGGGTTCGATCCTGACCTAAGGTGCTATCTGTTTTGCATTTGCACCTACCCCTTGCCTCCCTGTGAGTTTCCTCCAATTGCTTCGGTTACATCCCTCCTCCCGAAGATCTATGGCTTTGCAGGCTACTTGGATTCAGTGAAAACACACATTGTGTGCAGGGAGTGGATGCGAGCTGGTATAACGTGTCACAAGTGTGAAGGGATCAATGATCAACGTCGATGGCGGAAGGCCCTGGAGTATATGGAATGACCTGAATGGGACAGGCCTTTCATTTTATTGGTTGCCTATCCGAAGCAGCGTGGTTTAGATGGAATCATTGGTGAGATATCCAGTTTGTCTGGGGGACTGAACCAAACCAAACCAACCAGTGATGGGACGTGCCAGTATCGTGTCCATGTGTATTAGCAGACAATAGTTATGGGGGGCACGGTGGCGCTGCGATAGTGTTGTTGTCATGCAGCGCTTACAACGCCAGAGACCCGAGATCGATACGAGTACTTATCTATAAGGAGTTTGTACCTTCTCCCCGCGATAAATACCACCAGGGGTGCCGGGGAGATGGCTGCCCTGCCGGCAGTCTGAATGTTTGTTCTTACATTTTGTTATTTTTTAGTGCGTTAAACGTTTGTTTTAAATGTTCTTCGGTTTGTTTTATGTGGGGGAGGGGGGAGGGGATCGGGGAAAACTTTGTTTTTCAAGCTCTTACCTTCCCGGTGATGTGATCAATTTTCGGATCACATTCTCCGGGCTCTGCGGCCTACCATCGGTGGAGCTGGAAGCCTCCTTGGACTGTCGTGAGCCCCACCGCGGGGCGCGGACTTAACATCGGAGCTGATCCCTTGCCTGGGATCGCTCCCACCGCGGACTTACCATCAAGAGCTCGCAGTCGGGAGAGGCCGAGTCGGGTGCTCCAACGTCGCGGAAGGTTCGACCAGCCCCGACGCGAGGTTCGATCGCCCGGAGCGGGGGAGCTGGCTTCACACCGCACCCCCCCCCACCCGCGATGCGGGAGCAGATCGCCCCGACGCGGAGGGCCCCAACGCCGCCGGCTACGGGAGTCAAGATCATCCCGTCAACGGGGGCTCGAGTCTCACGACCGGGGAAGAACAAAAGGAAGAGACTTTATTTCGCCTTCCTTCATAGTGAGGAATGTGTAGGAGTCACTGTGGTGGATGTTCATGTTACAATTTGTTTTTGTGAGTGATCTGTTACTTTTAATTGTATGACTGGCCTGGCAAATGAAATTCCTCGTATGTTGCAAAACATACTTGGTGAACACAGTGTGATTCTGATTCTGATTCTGATTCTGATTCTGATTCTGATTCTGATTCTGATTCTGATTCTGATTCTGATTCTGATTCCGATTCCGATTCTGATTCTGATTCTGATTCTGATTCTGATTCTGATTCTGATTCTGATTGATTCTGATTCTGATTCTGATTCTGATTCTGATTCTGATTCTGATTCTGTTTCTGATTCTGATTCTGATTCTGATTCTGATTCTGATTCTGATTCTGATTCTGATTCTGATTCTGATTCTGATTCTGATTGATTCTGATTCTGATTCTGATTCTGATTCTGATTCTGATTCTGATTCCGATTCTGATTCTGATTCTGATTCTGATTCTGTTTCTGATTCTGATTCTGATTCTGATTCCGATTCTGATTCTGATTCTGATCTGCGTAGGTGTCCTTCCACACCGTGGTTTGTGGGTTAATGAGCTTGGTATAAGTGTTAATTGTCTCTAGTATGTAGGATATTGTTAATGTGCGGGGATCGCTGGTCGGGGCGGACTTGGTGGGGCGAAGGGTCAGAATCCTCGCTGTATCTCTAAACTAAACTAAAACTAAACACGCCATTTTCCTTTGGTCTCCTCAGGACCCAGAGTCGGTAGTGTGTCTTTTGGATTTTGCTTTAACATGGATGGTCCACACTAAACCGTTGATCATTTCAGGCCAAATAACATTGAAGATCTCCATCAATTCCACTTCGGCTCCATTGATGGTGGTTGGGGCACGCTTCTGAGGTCAATAACTAGTTCGGGTGTCAGGGGTTCTGGGGAGAAGGCAGGAGAATGAGGTTACTGGAGAGAGATCGATCAGCCATGATTGACGTGCGGAGCAGACTTGGTGGGCCGAATGGCCTAATTCTGCTCCTATCACTGATGACGTTATGACTAAAGATTTCGTTTCAGAACAACTGTTGCTATTCAATACCTTGTTCTTGCTTTTCTCTGTCCTTCTTGTACTCCGTCTCGCTATTGTCCATCATATCATCCATATTTATAGATGGGGTATAAACGAATGAGGTAATGAGGTATCACCGTATTTGGCCCTAAGTCGTGGGTATATGGGAGCATAATAGGGGACTGAGAACGCATACTTATGGGTCGACTCTATTGATAATTATCGTGGAGGAGGTGTTGTCACCTATCCTCACTGATCATGGTCCGTGGGTCGGAACGTCGAGGAAACAGTGTCGGAGATGGGGCGGGGGGTGGGAGAGGGGATTGTGCTTCCTACTAGGTCCAGGAGATGGGGATGGGATTGGATGGTACTGCAGTATTGAAGGCGGAGCAATAGCCGATGACGCCGGAATACTTGTTGTGGAGATGTTACAAAGATGTGTATAGTGCCAGGGAGATGGCATCTTCTCTGGATCTACTGCGGCGGTAGTGTTATTGGGCAACAGCAACTAATGCATCTAGCATAGTTTTCCGCAGCATCGGGATTAAAGTAGTCTTCTTAAAGCAGGTGGGGCATAATAATTGAGTAGCGAAAGGGTAAAGATGCATTTAAACCATTTATATCATCAGGGAGGGTCCAATCGTTGCCATTAATACCGCCTGTCTTCACTTTGCAGCCGGTTTTGAGTAGGCAAGTCTTGCCACTGATATTTCTATCGTTCTCTCGAGACTGCTGCTTGGTCCACAATTCTCTGTTGACATCGGTAATGGCTCTGCTAAGGTCGTGGATATATTTCTTGTACCGCTCAGGATCTTTTGTCTTGAACGTTGCCGACTTAGACTTCACCTAGACTGGACATCCTGATTTATCCGTGCTCTCCAATATGGAACACACTGTTGTATAATTTGATACACAGTCCTCATTACACTTGCTGATGAAGTCTGTGACATCAATCGCATATTCATCTAGGTTAGCCGCAGAATCCCTGAATATGGACCAGGCCACCGGCTCATGGCCGTCTGTTATATATATGGCCCATAGCCATATATTGCCCCTGTCCAGGAGCACACACGCGTCTCCATTCACACCCGTCCACACGTTCATATCCGCCCCGAGCGATGCGTGTCCATCGCTGCGTCGATTGACTTTTGCATATATATTTAATGTTGCGGGTTAGGGCGCTAATAACAATTAATTTATTCATTTCGCTAGTGCTCTTCCTTCATCGTTGTCACGTCAACCAAGAGTGGGTGTGGCGGCGCCTAACGGCAGCGGCTCGACTACAGTCGTCCTTTTTTAAAATTTTTGTCTTGTTAAATGTATGTATTGAGTTTAATTTTTTTATTATTATTTAGTTGTGTATATGTGGGGAGTGGAGGGGGGGATGTTGGGGAAACCGTTAATTTCTTCCCCGTTCGGGGACCTGACCTTTTCCCTGTCAGATCTCCGATGTCGTTGGGCTTAACATCTTGGAGCCTACGGCGGCCTCCGACCGGGACCAACCTGGGGGCTCCAGTAGCGGTGCCTGCGGACCTGATATAGCGGAGCTGGCGGCTGCGGACCTGACATCGGAACGGGAAGAACTGTGGTTGCTGGCGGCTGCAACCCGACTCCGGAGTTTCGAAGGCTCGGGCTGCAGGCCCGGTGGACAGGAACATCGGGAGCTCCAGGTCCCTGGTGGGAGACCGCTTTTCGGAGCTCCCGCAACGGCAACTTCTCCCGCCGGAATCGCGGGGTTTAAACGACACGGAACCGGGCCTAACATCGCACGGCGTGGCTAAATGGCCACAGGACTTACCATCGCCCGCCAGGGGCTTTAACATCGGGAGCCCCAGTTCGCTTCAACGCTACAGTTGGACTGCTGGACCACGGGTGAAGAATAAAGGGAAGAAATAAGACTTTGCCTTTCATCACAATGAGGAGGTGTTGGAGACTCACTGTGATGGATGTTTATGTAAACTGTGTTAAGTGTGGGTCTTGTTTTTTTTTGTAATGTAAAAAACTGTAGTAATGATATTTCGTTCAAGCCGAGGTTTGAATGACAATAAATAGCATTCTATCTATTCTATCTATCTATTATCAAGTTGCATCATACCGTGTTTGAACATAATCAAGCCACACAGAATACAACATGTAGTGCAAAGAGGAACAGACTAGAATTCAGATGCCGTGTTGTAGCTAAAGTGCGGATTAAACAAGTCAATGAATTCGGAGATCGGATTTACAGTTACAGTTTATGAGGTCCGTCATTGGTTTGATAATATCGGGAAAAGATATATTCCTGGATGCTGTGGTACGTGATTTCAAGCCTTTGTGCTCTCTGACCGACGGTAGAGGGCAAGGAAGGAGTGGCCAGGGCGGGAGTGATCAGTGATCATGTTCGCTGCTGTTCAGAGGGAGTCTGATTGGTAGATTGAGCAGATGGCGGTTGGTAGGGAGGAGGCAGACGTGACGTATGTGATGGACTGGACTATATTTTCAACTCCCTACAATTTCTTACAGTCTTCAACAAATGTGGTGGCAACCCAAACTGTGATGCTTCCCGATAGGTTGCTTCCTACGGCGCATCTGTCGGAATTGGTAAGACTCGTTGAATACATGCCGATTGTCCTTGGTTTTCTGAGGAGCTAGTGGCGTTTCCGGGTTTTCTTGGAAGTGGCGTCAGTGATTCAACCAAGACAAATTATTGCTGATATTTTCGCCGAAACACTTAATGCTCTCTCTCGTATCTTATTCTCTTTGAGGAGATTTTCACATGGACTGATGTAGCTGGTTAGATAGCAAGCGAGATAGTTAGATAGCATTCTGGCTCTCCAGATATACAGTTAGCTATATATCTAGCTATATAGTTATCTAGCGAGCTACCTAACTATCTATCTACTACCGCTAGCTAGATATCCAGCTCTCTTACTAATCTAACAATCTAACTAACTATAGCCACGAGCTCTCTAGGTACCTAGTCAGCTATCCAGCCTTCTACCCATCGAGCCATCTAGCCATCAAAGCATCGAGATAGATAGCTAGAAAGGTAAATAGCTAGCTATTTAGGTAGTTATCCTGGACAGCATGATAGTCAGTGAGCTCGATGGCTATACAGTGCTGTACACCTATCTAGCACTCCAGCCATCTAGCTATCAATCTAGGGTTCTAGCCGTCTGACCGTCCATCCGGCTCGCCGTCATCCATCCAACAAGCAGGTTACTTAGCTATCTAGCTACCTAGCTAGCCAGCAATCTAGCTATCTAGCTATCTAGCAGCCCAGTTGTCTTGCTAGTTGGCTACTTATCTAGCTATCTAACTTTCTAGCTATCTAACTTTCTAGCTATCTATCTGTCTAGCTATCTACACAGATATGTAACTGTCTAGCTATCTATCCAGCTAGTTCGCTATTTCACTATCTATCTGTCTAGCTATCTACACAGATATGTAGCTATCTAGCTGGCTATCCAGCTATTTTTCTACCTGTCTACCTAGCTATCTAGCTACGTTGCTACCTAGCTATCTAGCTGTATAACTATATAACTATTTCGGCGATGGACCTGGATGGTATAACGGTGTTAACGGAAGAGTTGTAGTCAAGGAGCTGTGTAGCTGTCGGGGTCTGACGTACGTGTCTCTCTTATCCAGGTTTTCCAGTGATGAGGGTGATGGCATCTCCCGTGAACCTGTTCTGGCGGTAGGCGAACTGCAGTGCGTCCAGGCCACATGGTAGACATGATTTAATAGCCTCCTGAAACAATTCATGGTGGTAGATGTCAAGGGCAGAGTGCGGTTGTCCTTTGGGCACGATATCTGGATATTGCACAACACCAGATAATTATTGGATCAGAGCTTGAATGTTTGAGGAGCCAAGATCAGAACTTCGAGCAGCTCAAATGATTCAAATGACCGTTGTTGTCACATGTACCAATTACGGTGCAGTGATATGCGAATTACCAGTCAGCTATACGCAACAAAAGCAACAAGACACACAATTACATAAAGGTTAATATAAACATCCACCACAGCGGATTCCCCACATTCCTCACTGTGAAAGAAGGCACAGAAGTCCAAGCTTCTTCCTCTTCATACTCCGCGGTCGGGTCAGTTAAACCATCCGCAGTCGGGGCGATCAAAGCCTCGCAGCCTACGATCGAAGCCCCCGTCGGGGTGATCCTAACTCCCGCGTGGGGGCGGTTGAAACTCCCCTGCAGCATGGAGCTCCCTAGTCGGCCTCTTCTTACCAGAGGCAGCGGGTTGGAGCTTCTATCCCCGGCAAAGGCATCGCAAGTTCCGCGATGTTAAAGTCCCGCAGACTCCCGTGGCTTGGAGCGCCGGATCGGTCTCCAGGAAAGGCCGGCAACTCCACGGTGTCAGGACACAGTGCGGACGGAGATACGATACGGAAAATAATCGCATCTCCGTCGAAGTAAGAGATTGAATACAAGTTCATCCCCCCCACACACACAACCCCACATAAAACAAAACAAGGAAGACTAAAACATACTTTTTAACACATTAAAAATAACAAAAAAGAAGAGAGGACAGACAGCCTGTTGGCGAGGCAGCCACTACTAGTGCCTAGGTCAATTCGGATGATATTGAAAGTAACCCCACCACTCGATGTCCTCGAATTTGAACTGATACTGTCTATATGTGGTATATATGATGTGTTTGGATAGTATGCAACATATCGCTTTTCACATGTACTCGTGTAACAATTACAAACTTAAACCTGAAGCTCAAACCTAAAACGCCTCTCATCTTAAAAGTCTACAACATCGCGATCACAGGGGGATATTTCATGGCTTATTGTTCCATTGTTCCAGTTATACATAAGCACATTTATATAATATTTTACACACATTCTTTGTTTTGTGTTTTTTTACAGAACTCGAATTGTCCAACTGCGCTTGTCCAGTTGGACGGAGAACTGAATTACACAGTGTGATTTGAACTAAGGTTATTGATTCTCATAAATACACGGAGAATTCAGGGTTTGACGGGAATAACCAACAATATTCAGCACGATATGCTATACAATACACTATACTCTGCATTATGTATCTTCCTCCACGCTCCGACTACAGGACTTTAATTGATGTATCGATATATGGCATATCTGGACTGAATAGATAGCGTGCAAAGCCACGCTTTCCACTGCATCTAGGAACATGTGACAATAATAGACCAGCCTCATCTTACCTGATTTAATGATCTGATATAAGTAACAACCATGAACAGAGCGGGATGTTCGTAGTACGATGGCTCTAAGAATGTCCATGTAACGGAAACTGTATTGATTAAACAAGTGAAGGTGTTGAATGGCGGTTAACTACAAATGAACTATTGGACAACTGTGAAGACACGGTGACGAGTGGGCGCGGCTGGAAGAACACAGTAAAACACCCGATACCGTATCGTGGACCGTATTAATTGCCGGGCATTTGCAATACAACATAAAACATAATATACTCAGCAGACTCAGAAAACTCAAATGTAATGTCAGAAGTAAATTATCTGACCTAAGTTTGTCCCTTTTACCCAGCACCATCTTTATGTCAAGTCTTCACTTCAGGTTCCTTGTAGATCTTGCCCCTCTCACCTTAACCCTATGATATCTGATTTGTGATTCTACATCCTGGATAAAAGACTGCATTCATCCTAATTATTCGTGTCATGATTTTACACACTCTATATCATCACCACTCAGCTTCCTTCGCTTCAGTGAATAAAGTCCTCATCTCTCTCTACAGCTGGGACACACAAGGACATGGCAGTACAGTCCAGCTATAACTACTGACGGTGATACCACATGTGGAGAAACGTGTAGAGACTGGACCTAGAGTCATAGTCACACTCTAGAGCCCAGCAACTCTTTGTGTCCATGCTACCCAATTACTGAATCACATTTACTAGCAATTGGTCCACAGAATATTATGCCCTGTCTCTCTCTTTTAATGAAGGTGATTATTACCTTTGAAGCGGTGTAGAGTCCAAGTCGAGATTTATCCAGAGCATAAAGTAGCTGTGAGACGATCACCAATTAATCAGATCCTCTACTGTGTACAGTTGCTAAGACCAACAAGTGAATTTATTGACATTGATTTGTGGGACTGCGACGCCCTGACAGGATAGATCTTCAATGCAATAAACAACGGGTATAAGGATGATTACGTTGGGATCAGAAGATCAGATTATGATTTCACCTTGGAGTGACTGAGATGAGATGTAATTTACTCTCTCAGATATATCTGCATGGAGAGTACCCTCTCCTCCAGAAAACGACTATGTCCATTTGTTAAATACATACAAGCGAAGTTATTTGTGGACAAGAGGGAACTGAAGACTAATGTGACCAGCTATGGAAATGAACTTGATTCCAGGATCAGTTTGATAATTAATTGTCTGAACAGGCCTGAGCTTGGCATTGTGCGTGTGTACCGTGTGTACCTGTGTCCACAGCCTAGGAATGTGCTCCGCCCTCTGCCGCTGCTTTCTCGGCTCTGCGGCGCACGGACCTGAGTCAGTGACGATAGGTGACAATATATCCTCCATAATAACTCTCAACACCGGCGCCCTGCAAGGGTGATTTCTCGGTCCCCTGCGATTCTATCTTTACACTCTCCATTGTTCTCTGACGACAACCCTGTGATGGGCCGGATCAGGGACAATGATGAGGCGGAGTTCAGGGAAGAGATAGTGAACCTACTCACATTGTGTCACAACAATAGCCTCTCCATCATCATCGTCAAGACGAAGGGGCTAGTTATTAATTCCTGGAAGCAAGGTGGAGTACATGCGTAAATCAGGATTAGTGGGGCGGAAGTGGAAATAGTTGAGGCTCAAGTTTGGAGTTAATATTAACACCGATGTGTCCGGGATGAACCACAAAGTTCAGTCAACCAAGAAGCACCACTCGACTTCCGGAGGAGACTGCCAAAACCTCTACAAACATCTCCAGATGTGCCATTGAAAGCATAAGGTCAGGATGTATCACAGCCTGATTTGGAAATAGTTCTAGCCAAGATGGCAAGATATTGCAGAGACATTTTATATTGTGTCCATGTAGGGTGTGACTGGTCTGACTGGATAGCATGCAAAACCAGGCTTTTCACTGTAACTACGTGCATGCGCCAATAATACATCTAGCCGAACCCAGACAAATCTAATGATTGGAGATAAGTAACAACTGTGATCAGAGCGTGAATATAAGTACAATGATGGGATCACAGATTACCCACGTGACACAGCCGGTGTTTATATATACAAGAGAAGTTGATGCATCGTTGTTAACCGCAAATGAAGTTCGACAAATGCGTGAGAAGATGAGGTGTGGGAGTAGGAGACAGTAGAGTAAAATGCTGGTACTGTATTGCGGACCGCAGTTATTGCTGGGCATCGGAAATGAAGTAGGAAAAAAGGATAAACCCAGAAGATTCAGAAGATGCAGGAAACATGGACGCAGGAAACATGTTCCCGATGTTGGCGGAGTCCAGAACCAGAGGCCAGAGTTTAAGAATAAGGAGTAAGCCATTTAGAACGGAGACGAGGAAACACTTTTTCTCACAGACAGTGGTGAGTCTGTGGAATTATCTGCCTCAGAGGGTGGACGCCGGTTCTCTGGATGCTTTCAAGAGAGAGCGGAGTCAGGGGATATGGGGAGAAGGCAGGAACGGGGTACTGATTGGGGATGATCAGCCATGATCATATTGAATGGCGGTGCTGGATCGAGGGGCCGAATGGCCTACTCCTGCACCTATTGTCTATTGTCTAAGACTTCCGCTTGAGAGGACAACGTATCTAATGTCCGAAATGAATGACCTTATCAAAGCTCCAATCTAGTCTAAACAAATGCACGCTGTGTTAAGGGCCTGTCCCACTTGCATGCGATTGCATGCGTCTGGCGCGACCAACCATGGTCGCTTGAGGCGTACGGGCCGTGCGGGGTCGGTCCCACTTCGAAGCGCGGAGGCGTACGGGCCGCGTGGGGCCGGTCCCACTTCGAAGCGCGGAGGCGTATGGAGTCATGCGGGGCTGGTCCCGACATTGCGCGGGGCTGATCCCGAAATTCCTGCACTGTCCGAACATTCCGCGTGCCAACGGCCTGTCGACCCACAGGCGCATTGAGGGCGTACGCAGCGTCCTGATGGCGTACGCAGCGTCTTGACGTCGTCCGCAGCGTCTTGGCGGCGTACGCCTAGCGCGTGGCATTGCGCTATGACGTCATCGCCCGGCGTGCCGTTGCGCGATGACGTCACTGCCCGACGCCGTGCGACGCCCAAATTCAGTCGGCCCACCTCCTGCCCAGCTGATTGGTAAGTGTGACGCGAATTACGTCGGGCGCGAACTTAGCGCGTACTTCCCGTGTACTTTGCGCGTACTCACCGCGAACTTAGCGCTAACAGCGCGAACTTCGCTCCCATTTTGGTCGCGCCAAATGCATGCAGTCGCATACAAGTGGGACAGGCCCTTTACTGTTACGCAATTCATACGCCCGCAAACATTGTCGTTGCACCGCGCTCTAGATGAGAGTGTTAACTGGCTCGTCAGCGCAACTCAACATTGATGCAGAATTAATTGCTGCCCAACATTTATTCCTCAACAGAATTAACCAAACCTGGCTACCTATTGCAACTTGACCCCACTATCTCCATCGCAGGTGATAGACTTCTAACCGACACCCACTATAAACCTACTGACTCCCATGGCTATCTAGACTACACTTCTTCCCATCCTGCTTCCAGTAAGGACTCCATCCCCTACTCACAATTCCTCCGTCTACGCCGCATCTGCTCCCAGGATGAGACGTTCCACACCAGGGCATCCGAAATGTCCTCATTCTTCAGTGAACGGGGGTTCCCCTCCTCCACCATAGATGAGGCTCGCACCAGGGTCTCTGCCATACCCCGCAACACTGCTCTCTCTCCCAATCCCCCCACTCACAACAAGGGCAGAGTCCCCCTAGTCCTCACCTTTCACCCCACCAGCCGTCACATACAACAAGTGATCCTCCGTCAGTTTCGCCACCTGTAACGTGACCCCACCACTCGCCACATCTTCCCATCTCCCCCCATGTCTGCCTACCGCAAAGACCGCTCCCTCCGTAACTCGCTTGTCAATTCTTCCATTCCCTCCCGTACCACCCCTCCCCGGGTACTTTCCCTTGCAACCGCAAGAGATGCAACACTTGTCCCTTCACCTCCCCCCTCGATTCCATTCAAGGACCCAAGCAGTCGTTCCAGGTGCGACAGAGGTTCACCTGCATCTCCTCCAACCTCATCTATTGCATCCGCTGTTCTAGATGTCAGCTGATCTACATCGGTGAGAGCAAGCGGAGGCTTGGCGATCGTTTCATCGAACACCTCCGGGCGGTCCGCAATAACCAACCTGACCTCCCGGTGGCTCAGCACTTCAACTCCCCCTCCCATTCCGTAACCGACCTCTCTGTCCTGGGTCTCCTCCATGTCGAGAGCGAGCAACACCGGAAATTGGAGGAACAGCACGTCATATTCCGCTTGGGGCGTCTGTATCCTGGGGGCATGAACATTGAATTCTCCCTACTCTGTTAGCCCTCCCCTTCCTCAATCCTCGGGCTGTCTCCTCCCATCCCTCAGCCCTCGGGCTCCTCCTCCGCCTTTTTCCTTTCTTCTCCCCACCCCCCATCATTCTGAAGAAGGGTTTCGGCCCGAAACGTTGCCTATTTCCTTCGCTCCATAGATGCTGCTGCACCCGCTGAGTTTCTCCAGCATTTTTGGGTACCTTCGATTCTCCAGCATCTGCAGTTCCTTCTTAAATACCTATTGCCACTGTCGAGTTGCCCACACAAGGACACAGTGGTGAACCCGGCTATAAATACTGACGGTGATGCCACGTGTGGAGAAACGTGCACACACTGGACCAATAGTCATTGAGTCACACAGCAGAGAAATAGGCCGAAAAACTGTGTGTGTGTCTGCTGTCCAATTACTAAATCCAATCTACCAGCATTTTGTCTGCAGAATATTATGCCCTGGCACTATCGTTTTTCAGGAAAGCGATACACATTCGACTCGGGGCAGAGACAGAATTCGAGACGTATCCGTCGCATCAAGTGGCTCTCAAAGATGAACAATTGATCAGATCATCCATTCTGTGCAGTTCGTATGAACAACAAATGAATGTATTGACCCCGACATCGGGACTTCTGCGAAGCCTTTGCAAGATAGATTTTGAGAGAATTACAGCCCGCATATGGATGATCACATTAGGATCATCGTTCAGAATAAGAATTCACCTTGGAGTGATTGAAGATAGATGTAAAATATTCTCGCAGATTTATCTGAATCTACATTATTATCTACCCCAGAAAACAAGAATGACCATTAATGAAATGTAAACAGGGTTGGGGCGAAGTTATTTGTGGCAAATAGGGAAATCAACACTGATGAGACCTGAGTGGAAGTGAATATGGAATCAAAAACAGTTTGTAATTATGATATTGAATTGTCAAACAGACTTGAGCTTGGCATTGTGCGTGTGACCGTGTGTACCTGTGTCTGCTGGGAGAATAATGGCTGTTATCTCCAAACCACGGGACCTCGGAATCTGCTCGCCCTCTGTCACTGCTTCCAAGGCCCCAATGCCCCCGGACCTCAGTCTGTGAGGAGAGGGGACAGCATCTCCTCCATAATCACTCTCCACATCGGTGCCCTGCAACGATGTGTTCTTGGCCTCCATCTATACTCCCTTTACACTCTCGACTATAGGGACACATTTGGCTTTAATGACATCTACAGGTTTGCTCACAACTATTGTGCTGGGTCACATGGAGAATAATGACAATATGGAGTGCAGGAGGTAGATAGAGAACTTAGATACTTGGTGCCAGGACAATAATCTTCCCCTCAAAGTCAGCAGGAAGATGAAGCTAGTTATTGACTTCAGGAAGCATGGTGCAGAACATGCCCAATCAGCATCAATGGTGCAGAAGTGGAAATGGTTGACAGCTTCCCCTTTGTGTTAATACTATCAAAGGGCTGTCGTGGATCATAGATGCAACAATCCAGAAGGCGCACTATCCCCTTTATATCCTGATGTGACAGATAAATCTCGGCATGTCTCCAGTGACTCTTCCAAACTTCTGTAGATGCACCAAGGACAGTATAATGTAGGGCTGCTTCTTTTGAGAAAAGCTCTGCCTGAGAACGCAAGCAATTGCAGAGATTTGTAGATGTAGCCAAGTCCATCAGACAGACCAGACTTCTCACCACTGAATCCATCTACACTTCACGCTGCCTCGGAAAAGCAGCCAATATTATCAAAGACCTGTTTCACCTCGACCATTCCTTGTTCTCACTGCTCCAGTCAGCAGGAAGTGCACACACGTGAAAGCGCGCACCACCAGTAGCTTCTTCCCGTCCGTTATCGGGATGCTTAATGGTCCTTCCATAAGATATGGTGCTGTTGAATTCACATGTCCCCTTTGATGACATTGGACTTAGTCTCTGGAGCTGATGCGCTACATCGCTGAAACTATATTATGCACACTGTAACTTCTCCTTTGCTCTATCTGTTATACGTGAGTTTGAAATCATTGTACCTATGCACAGAATATCTGGTTGCCTGGATAACATGCAAACACAGTTTATTTCCCACTCTATCTCGGTATATTTCACAATAATAATCCTAATCCTAAATCTGTACCTGAAACCTAATGTGCCTCGCATCTTAATTGTTTACAACTCCGCCAAACCAGTGGGAGGTCTCAAAGGTGAGATCAGTATTGCATCATCTGTCGCTCTAGCTGTGCGCTTCAGAACAGTTAAATAAAAGTTTCTGCATCTGCTTGAATGAATCTTTTGTGTTTTTACAAAAAGCTCGAATTCTACAACTGTGAATGTCCGTTTCTTAGGACAAAGATAGACCAGAATTCCGCAATGCGCTTTGCGCAGATGTTGTTCATTCTTACACATTTACGGATAAATCAGGGTTTGATGAGAATAAAGAACGATATTCAGCATGATAGTCCGCAGCTCGAATTATAGTCTGCATTCTGTTTCTTTGTATTTGCTCTATCCATTGTACAAGTTTGAACTGTTTGTATCTACATATGATATATGTGAAACGTTTGGATAGCATGCAATACAAAGATTTACACTGTACCCATGTATCCATGAGAGTCATAGACCTCACCAAAGCTGGCCAAACATAATGATCTGTGGTGAGTAACAACCATGGCGAAGACTGGAGACGATGAAGATTGGGGACCATGTTGATAAACAAGAGAAGCTGATGATTGTTCTTTTAACAACAGATGAACTGTTAGACAAGTGTAAAGAGAAGCCGACGAGAGGGGATAGGATGAACAACACAGTAAACCTGCTGATAATATTCAGGAGACTGAAGTAATTGCCGAGCTTCTGACAAAGAAGGAGGAGGAGGAAGAGGAAGAGGAAGAGGAAGAGGAAGAGGAAGAGGAAGAGGAAGAGGAGGAGGAAGAGGATGACGAGGAGGAAGAGGAAGAGGAGGAGGAGGAGGAGGAGGAGGATGCAGGAAGGATATACTCAGAAGAGACAGAGAGGCATACAACGCGCAAAGAGGCCATTCCACCCAGCTTGCCTCTGCTGAGCAACAAGCATCATCGACGCTAGGCACCTATCAGATTAAGGCAATACCCCTCCATCTATGTACATCTGTAAATGTTTCTTATATATTGTCATAGCACCTGCCTCGTCTATCTCGTCCAGTAGCTCGATCCATACACCTACCATGGATGCATTAGTGATGATTTTTCAAAACTCTTTAGATTCTGGAGTAGTTCATGAGGATTGGAGGGTAGCAAACGTAACCCCACTTTTTAAGAAGGGAGGGAGAGAGAAAACGGGGAATTACAGACCAGTTAGTCCAACATCGGTAGTGGGGAAACTGCTAGAGTCAGTTATTAAAGATGGGATAGCAGCACATTTGGAAAGTGGTGAAATCATTGGACAAAGTCATCATGGATTTACGAAAGGTAAGTCGTGTCTGACGAATCTTATAGAATTTTTCGAGGATGTAACTAGTAGATTGGATAGGGGAGAACCAGTGGATGTGTTGGATCTGGACTTTCAGAAGGCTTTCGACAAGGTACCACATAAGAGATTAGTATACAAACTTAAAGCACACGGTATTGGGGGTTCAGTATTGATGTGGATAGAGAACTGGCTGGCAAACAGGAAGCAAAGAGTAGGAGTAAACGGGTCCTTTTCACAATGGCAGGCAGTGACTAGTGGGGTACCGCAAGGCTCAGTGCTGGGACCCCAGCTATTTACAATTTATATTAATGAACTGGATGAGGGAATTGAAGACAACATCTCCAAGTTTGCGGATGACACTAAGCTGGGGGCAGTGTTAGCTGTGAGGAGGATGCCAGGAGACTGCAAGGTGACTTGGATAGGCTGGGTGAGTGGGCAAATGTTTGGCAGATGCAGTATAATGTGGACAAATGTGAGGTTATCCACTTTGGTGGCAAAAACAGGAACGCAGACTATTATCTAAATGGTGGCCGATTAGGAAATGGGGAGATGCAGCGAGACCTGGGTGTCATGGTACACCAGTCATTGAAAGTAGGCATGCAGGTGCAGCAGGCAGTGAAGAAAGCGAATGGTATGTTAGCTTTCATAGCACAAGGATTTGAGTATAGGAGCAGAGAGGTTCTACTGCAGTTGTACAGGGTCTTGGTGAGACCACACCTGGAGTATTGCGTACAGTTTTGATCTCCAAATCTGAGGAAGGACATTATAGCCATAGAGGGAGTGCAGAGAAGGTTCACCAGACTGATTCCTGGGATGTCAGGACTTTCATATGAAGAAAGACTGGATAGACTTGGCTTATACTCGCTAGAATTTAGGAGATTGATAGGGGATCTTATAGAAACGTGCAAAATACTTATGGGGTTGGGACAGGCTAGATGCAGGAAGATTGTTCCCGATGTTGGGGAAGTCCAGGACAAGGGGTCACAGCTTAAGGATGAGGGGGAAATCCTTTAAGACCGAGATGAGGAAACACTTTTTCACACAGAGAGTGGTGAATCTCTGGAACTCTCTGCCACAGAGGGTAGTTGAGGCCAGTTCATTGGCTATATTTAAGAGGGAGTTAGATGTGGCCCTTGCGGCTAAAGGGATCAGGGGGTATGGAGAGAAGGCAGGTACGGGATACTGAGTTGGATGATCAGCCATGATCATATTGAATGGCGGTGCAGGCTCGAAGGGCCGAATGGCCTATACCGGCACATATTTTCTATGTATATATGTATCTATGCTCTGTTTAAATAATTTACCGCTCAGGTTCCGATTCAATCTCTCACCCCTCACATTGAAACATGTCCCCTGATTTAATCCCTGACTCTGGCTGAAAATCTGTACATATACCCTATCTATTCCTCTCATGATATTGTACGCCTCTATAATAGCACCCCTCATCCTCCTGCGCTCCAATAAATAAAGTCCAAGCCTCCTCAACCTCGCCACATAGCTCAGGCACTCGAGTATCTTTCTACATCCTAGTCAACCTCTTCTGTACCCTTCCCAGCTTAACACCATCTTTCCTACAACAGGATGACCAAAACTGAACAAAATACTCTGTGAGGCCTCACCAATGTCTTCTCGAACTGTAATATGACCTCCCAACATCTATATTTAACACTGATTGATGAAGGCCAATGTGCCAAATGCCTTGACCACAATTTCTACATGTGTCGCCACTTTCAAGGAGCTATGTACCTGCACTGCTGGATTCCTCTCCACTGCAACACTCACCAGAACCCTGCAATTCACTCTACAAGTCATGCGCTGGTGTGACTTCCGAAAATGCAAAGCTTCACTATTCTCTATATTCAACGCCATCAACAATTGCTCAAGCTACCTGTTCATCTGATCAAGGTCCTGCTTTTTTTTCTGAACAACTATCATCGCTATCTACCATATCACCACCCTTAGTGACACCTGCAAACTTCCAAATTCTACTTTGTATTTCCTCATCCAAATCATTGATATAGATGACAAACAGCACCGAAACCTGAAGTGTGTAAGAATCACAGAATAATAGAAAATAGGTGCAGGAGTAGGTTGTTCGGCCCTTCGAGCCAGCACCGCCATTCAATATGATCATGATTGATCATCCAAAATCAGTAGCCCATTCCGGCTTTCTCCCCATATCCTTTGATTCCTTTAACCCTAAGATCTTCCTCATTGGAGACATGCTGAATTTCCTCAGGTTCCTGTTGGTGTGCTTTATTGGCTGTCGTTTCAATATGATCGGTCCATGACAAGTCATTGGTAATATTCATGCCAAGCTATTTCAAGTTCACAACCATTTCCACTTTGGCCCCATTGATGCAGATTGAGGCAGGGTACTCTATCAAGATTCCTGAACACAATAACTAGCTCCTTCGTGTTGCTGGCATTGAGTGAGAGAGTGATCTCCTGACACCCACCGTGTTGCTAAGCTCCCCGTCTTCCCCTTGTGTTCCGTCTAGTTCTTGTTCATCATCCGCCCACCACAGAGTTGTCACCTGCAGACTTGTAGATGTGGTTAAAGCCGAATTTGGGCGCACAGTCCTGAGTGTATCGTGAGGACAGTAGGGGACTGCATCCGAGCCAGTTGCTCTCCACAGATTCACTCTCAGGATGGCCGATCTTACGCCTGTGGCAGTAACCGTTGGTACAGGGTGAACCCGAGACTGAGGGAGCGGGAGACATTCCTCCAGACATTCTGTTCTAAGCGGGCGGAGAATGCGGGAATCCGTCTCATTGCCTCGTGTCTCCAGCTTGGTCCGGAATTCCCTCTTGGCATCCTTAATGGCTCTGCGACGGCCATTGATAAATTTCCTGTGCCGCACGGCATAGTTTGACTTTAACGCTGTAGACTTGGTTCGGCACGTTGGCGCAGCGGTAGAGTTGATGCCTTACAGCGCCAGGGACCCGGGTTCAATCCTGACCATGGATGCTGTCCGTGCGGAGTTTGCACATTCTCCCCGTGACCTGCGTGAGGTTTTTCCGTGCGCCCCGGTTTCCTCCCACACTCCAAAGGCGTACAGGTTTTTAAGTTAAATGGTTTCATATCATTGTAAATTGTCCCCAGTGTACATTGGATAATGTTAATGTACGGGGATCGCAGGTCAGCGCTAACTCTCTGGGCCGAAGGGCCTGTTTCCGGGCTGTATCTCTGAACTAAAGGAAACGTGGGCTTCACCTGGGAGTGGAGCTCACGGTTCACCCATGGTTTCCGTTTGGTGAATAAACGTATCGCATTATATGGTCCACAGTCCTGTCCATACTTGCTGATGGAGTCTGTGACAGCGATGGCATATACATCCAGCTTAGTTGCAGCGTCCATGACTATAGATGTGATGTGGTAGCAAAAACAGGAAGGCAGATTCCTATCTAAATAGCGTCAAGTTGGGAAAAGGGGAAGTACAACTGGATCTGGGGGTCCTTGTACTCCAGTCTATGAAAGTAAGAATGCAGGTACAGCAGGCAGTGAAGAAAGTGAATGGCATGTTGGCCTTTATAACAAGAGGAATCGAATATAGGAGCAAAGAGGCCCTTCTACAGTTGTACAGAGCCCCAGTGAGACCACACCTGGAGTATTGTGTGCAGGGTTGGTCCCCTAATTTGAGGAAGGACATTATTGCTATTGAGGGAGTGCAGCGTAGGTTTACAAGGTTAATTCCCGGGATGGCGGGACTGTCATATGCTGAGAGAATGGAGCAGCTGGGCTTGTACACTCTGGAGTTTAGAAGGATGAAAGGGCATCTTATTGAAACATGTAAGATTGTTAAGGGTTTGGACACGCTAGACGCAGGAAACATGTTCCCGATGTTGGGGAGTCCAGAACCAGGGGCCACAGTTTAAGAATAAGGGGTAAGCCATTTAGAACGGAGACCAGGAAACACTTTTTCTCACAGAGAGTGGTGAGTCTGTGGAATTCTCTGCCTCAGAGGGCGGAGGAGGTGGGTTCCCTGGATGCTTTCAAGAGAAAGCTAGATAGGGCTCTTAAAAATTGCGGAGTCAGGGGATATGTGGTGAAGGAAGGAACGGGGTATTGATTGTGGATGATGAGCCATGATCACATTGAATGGCGGTGCTGGCTCGAGGGGCCGAATGGCCTACTCCTGCACCTATTGTCTATTGTCTATTGTCTATATATACCAGTCCACCGACCCAACACTGTCAATGATTCAATTGTACTTTATTGTCACATACACTTTGGTACGGTGACATTCTTGCTTTCCATATAATCCTTAAAGTCAAACTCTAGACAAGCACAAGGATAGATCAGTACAAATGTGCAACGATTTCAAGGGAAGTGCGAAGGGATATGGGGAACAAGCCGGAACTGCGTAGTGGTTTTTGATGATCAGCCATGATCATATTGAATAGCGGTACCGGCTCGAAGGGCCGAAGGGCCCATTCCTGCACCTATTTTCTATGTTTCTACGATTGTAGTGTAAGTATACTAGACTTCACCGAGGCTTGCACAAATAGTCGCCACGCTTCTGCCGCCAACGTGTATTTAAATGTTCAAAGTTGTTTTTGGTAGAGTGTTTTATCTTGGCCTTAACGGCCCGTTGTCCTGGCTGCGGCACTCGGAATGTGTTGTAGGTGTTGAACTGGCCTGTGTCCTTGTGTGTATTAACCAGCGTCTGTAGTTCTTTGTTCGCAGCATGTGTTTATGTGCTGTGCTGTTCCCTGCTCCCTTTGTTCTGCAGCTCGCTGTATAACTCGCTCTGTTCTGAGCCCAGGTGTATCCGCGCCTGCCCCCAACGCTCTAGCTGAGACGGTGGTTGCCAATAGAGACGGGGGCAGGTTAGTGGGAGGGTCGCTGCAGGTTTCCTTTGTGTGGAAATCAGGCTGCGGTGTTGTTTACCTGCTGCTACAAGTCCCGCCCAAAGCAGCGATTGTCATTGAAACTGCGGCACACTGATTCACAGTCCGAGCGGTGACAATTTGTCCGCGACTTATTGCCCAGTGTGTGGGGAGGGATGGTTTGTGGAGAGGCCCCACTGGATAAACTTGTGTCCGTTGTATCGCTGTTGCTCCGGAACTCACAGACTGAATCCTCTTTGTTCTCCCCTCAGTGGCCGACGTCTGGGCGCCGGGGACTCGGGCTAGAAGGCGACAATTTTGATCCGCTATCACTTGTATCATCTTGGACGAATCTCACTGCGATTTCCCGGAAGATTTTATTTCAAATTCATCATTTTTGCTGGCGATTGGACGATGGTTCCGTTGCCTCGGCTGATGGATCCTTGGTGTGTTGAGGGTCTGAGTCTTGGACTACAGGAGATACCTGGAATCCCATGTCATTCTCCCTGGAATACCTGGTCGGACAACTGAAGCAGAAATGCGTTTGTTTGAGGTAAGGGTTTGAACGGGAACAAAGGCGGGTAGTTGGTGGTTGGATGCAGAGACAGTAGATGAGCAAATGTTGCTTTTATTTGTGTCGGGAGGTACCGCTGATGCTGGTTTAAACCGAAGGCAAGCACTAAAATTTGGAATAGCTCAGCGGGTTAGGCAGCATCTCTGGGGAATGCTGCCTAACAGCTTCCTCTCCCTCTGACCCTCCCTCTACCCCTCAGCCCCTCCCCATCCCTCTTCCCCTCCCCTCTCCCTCCCCCACCCCCTTCCTCTCCCTCCCTCTCACTCTGCGCCTCCCTCTACCCCTCTGCCCCTCCCTCTTCCCCTCCCTCTCCCCTCCCTCTGCCCCTCCCTCTGCCTGGGGAAATCTCTGGTGATATTTAGCGTTGGACCCTTCTTCAGACTGAGCGTCAGGGGTGTGGAGAACAAGACGTAAAGGCGGTAAGAGGAAAAATGATGAAATCGAGAAAAATGCGATAATCAAGGAAATAACATCCTCTCCCTCTGACCCACCCTCTCCCGCTTCCTCCTCCCCTCCCTCTGCCCTTCCTTCCTCCCCTCCCTATGCCCCTCCCTCTGCGCTTCCTTCCTCCCTCTCCCACGTCCCTCTACCCCCTCCCACTCACCTCCCTCTGCCCCTCCCTCCACCAATGCCACTGCCCCTCCCACTGCACTTCCCTCTCCCCCTCCCTCTCTGCCCTTCCCACTCCCTCTACCTATGCCCCCCCTCTCCCGCTCCTACTTCCCCCTCTCCCTCTGCCCATCTTCCCCTCCCCCTCCCTCTCCCTCTCCCCTCCCCCCTCCGTCCCCCCTCTCCCACCCTCTGCCTCTCCCCTTCCTTCTCCCCCTCCCTCAACCCCTTCCTCTCCCTCTGACCCTCCCACTACCCCTCAGCCCCTCCCCATCCCTCTTCCCCTCCCCTCTTCCTCCCCCACCCACTTCCTCTCCCTCCCTCTCACTCTGCGCCTCCCTCTACCCCTCTGCCCTCCTTCTCCCCTCCCTCTCCCCTCCCTCTGCCCCTCCCTCTGCCTCCCCCCCTCCCCCTCTCATCCTCCCTCTTCCCCTCTCTCTCTCTCTCCCCCTCCACTCCCCCTCTGACCCTCCCTCTCCCCCTCCCTCTCCCTCTACCCCTCTGCCCTCGCTCACCCCCTCCCTCTCCCCCCTCCCTCTGCCCCTCGCTCTCACTCTGCCCCTCCTACCCCTCCTCCTACCCCTATGCCCCTCCTTCTCCTCCCTCTGCCCCTCCTCTCCCCCTCCCTCTGTCCTTCCCTCCCTCTGCCCCCCTCCATCCCCCGCTTCCACAATCCTTCTCTCTGCTCCATCCTCCCGCCCCCTGTTCCCTTTCGGTTCTCCCTCTCCGTTACCCCATCTCCCTACTCCTCCACCCCTCCCACTCCCTGTCTCCCTACCACACTCACTCACCCTCTCATTCCCTCCCACCATCCTTCGCCCCCTCGACTGCACCCTCCCCCCTATCCCCCGCTTTTCCTTTATTTTTCTCCCTCTGCCCTCCCCCGCCACTCCCTCTGGCGCTTTCACTACTATCCCACCTCCCATTCCTCCCATCCCCTTCTCTCTAACCCCCTTCCTCCCCGCCTCCCCCCTCATCGTCCCCTCGCCTGCCGCTACCCCTCTCCCCTTACCTCTCCATCTTTATTTATTTATTTATTTATTTATTTATTCCTAACAAGTAAAGACATTAAAGACATTAATATTAACAAAATCGAAATTATCAAACAATTGGACATTACAATCAATATTTACAAAGCAATGAGAAGAACAAAATCAAACTCTGTGTCTGTACAAGCTCGAAAAGGAGTGAGATGAAGAATAACTTATTAAATCTCACCCCTTTTCCCCCAACACTTCTATCATATTTAAAAATCAATTCATTACTAATAATAATACTACCCTAGGCAATTTCCCATTATACCTACAGACATATATATACATACAACTATTATGTACATACAAACTTCATATCTGGTACCCAAACATAAGTAAACAATAGTAAAGCAAGATAAACATCAACCCCCACTTGTCAACCATCCCCTCCATCCCTGTACCCCTTGAGAATTATTTTTTTATATATCATTTTAAAATGATTCATGTTTGTGCATTGCTTCAATTCCTGTTCAATTCAATCTTCACCCCCATCAGCTCCCTTCCTCTCCCCTTCCATTCCCGCCCTTTCCTACACCCTCTGTCTACCCATCCTCCCATGCCACTCCCTCTGGCGCTCCCTTTGACTATCCCCCTCCCCTCCTCTTCCCCTCCATCACGCTTCCATTCCTCTCCCCCCTCCCCATTCCTCCCCTCTCCCCATCTCCCCCCTCCCCTTCCTCTTCCCATCCCCTTCCTTCCCATTCTCGCTTTCCTACTCATCCCTCTCCCCCTTCCTCTCCTCCCTTCTGCTTCCCCTTCCACACCCCTCCCCCTTTCTCACCCCCTCCTCCTTATCTCCATTCTCACTCCCCTGTCTCCTTGCCCTTCATTATCTTCCTCCCTCCCCTCCCCTCCCCTCCAGTTCCACCCCTCTCTCGCCCATCTCCACCTCCCTGCCTTCCTCATTCCCTCTTGCACCCTTATTCGCCTCCTCCCCTTCTTCAACTTCCCCCACTCCCTCCCCACTCTCACCCTCTTCCCCCCGCCCACCCTTTCCCCACTTCACGCACCCTCCCTTCCTCACCCCTTCCTCATCCCCACCATTTTCCTCC
>JAXLNO010005036.1:0-32803 GCA_038087875.1 Malacoraja senta
TAATTTTGAGGTATATTAAGAAGATGGGTTTCTTCTGCTGGCCTGAGTCATGTTCCAGAGGACGCATAGGAACTTGGATCAAAAAACAATATTTAGTGATCCTGTAGTAATATTCAGCCCCAGCCAGTGAATTTGGGATTAAAAACTAATTTAAAAGCTGACTAATATTTAGCACAAAAAAAAAGGAGAGCAACTAGTCAGGTTTAGTTTAGATTAATTTAGAGATACAACGCCCTTCAGCCCACCGGGTCCGCGCCGACCAGCGATCCCCGCACAATAACACTATCCTACACCCACTCGCGACAAGCCAATTAACCTACAAACATGCACGTCTTTGGAATGTGGGAGGAAACCAGAGCATATCTGAGAGAATGGAGCGGCTGGGCTTGTATGCTCCCAATGTTGGGGGAGTCCAGAACCAGGGGCCACAGTTTGAGAATAAGGAGTAAGCCATTTAGAACGGATGCGAGGAAACACTTTTTCTCACAGAGAGTGGTGAGTCTGTGGAATTCTCTGCCTCAGAGGGCGGAGGCCGGTTCTCTGGATACTTTCAAGAGAGAGCTAGATAGGGCTCTTAAAGATAGTGGAGTCAGGGGATATGGGGAGAAGGCAGGAACGGGGTACTGATTGTGGGATGATCAGCCATGATCACATTGAATGGCGGTGCAGGCTCGAAGGGCCAAATGGCCTACTCCTGCACTGTTGTCTATTGTCTATTGTCACCCGGGGAAAACCCGCGCAGGTCATGGGGAGAACGTACAAACTCCGTACAGACAGTAATCGAGATCGAACCGGGTCTCCGGCACTGCATTGGCTGTCAGGCAGCAACTCTACCGCTGCGCCACCTGGACGGATATGGACTAACAGAGGCAAATGGACCTCGCGTAGATGGGGCATTTTGCACATCGTGGATATGCTGGGCCAAAGTGCCAGCCTCTGTGCTTACATGATGAGCAGGGGGAATTCAGTGCTCAGGCAGCATCTGAGGTTCTTCTTCTTCTTGCGTATGGCGTGAAGTTGTAGATCAAGGCTAGACATCCAGGCCAGGGCAGCATCAGTTACTGGGTGGATGGGCTTTGATGCCCCCAGGGAAAAGCCTCAGTGGGCAGTCATTCCACGATGTATGGGATGGTCTGTCTGGTCTGGTGGATGTCCACAGTCGCAAGCAGGGCTGTCTGTCACCCCTCACTTATGCAGGCTGTTCTTGCATGGAGGATGCAGATTCTGTCCATTGCTTGCGATGGAGGTCAAAAGCCCGTGGTTTCACTGTGGGGTCTGTGATGACCTCTCCGTTGTTGGTGTTGGCATCTTTCCAGCATCTGAGTTGGGAAATGGATGGATAACATTTTGAGTCGAGACTCTGGGTCATAGAGTGATACAGCGAGGAAACATTCGGCCCAACTTGCTCACACCAAGCAACATGCCCCCATCTACACCAGTCCCACTGCCTGCATTTGGCCCATATCCCTGCTGAGGCACACGCTGCGGATAGCTTGAATGTAATCATGTGTAGTCTTTCCGCTGACTGGATAGCTCTGTACCGGGGTACACATGACAATAAACTAATCTAAATCGACATCTATAACGTAACATTTTTGCAGTGTGGTTAACTTTGTTTCTGATGCCTTGTTGATACTCACACAGCTTCACCAGTATTGATTTTTAGACTTCAGAGATATAATGCGGAAACAAGCCTTTCGGCCCCCCCCCCCCCCCCCGTACCCGCGCCGACCAGCGATCCCTGTACACTAGTCAACATTTGTAACAAGACGGACACGAAAAGAAGAAGAGGCACTACCCTACACACACTAGGGACAATTTACAATTTACAGAAGCCAATTAACCTACAATGCTGCAAGTCTTTGGAGTGTGGGAGGAAACCGGAGCACCCGGAGAAACCCACGCGGGTTATGGGGTCTCTGGCGCTGTGAGGCAGCAACTCTACCGCTGCGCCACCGTGCCACAACAGGCCAATTGTCAATTTTGACAAATTCTTGATTAGTACGGAGGTACAGGGATAGGACAGGTTTGGAGGGACATGGGCCAAACTCAGGTAGGTGGGACTAGTGTAGGTGGGTCATGTTGGTACAGACAGCACCCGTAGTCAGGATGGAACCTGGGTCTCTGGCGCTGCGAGGCAGCAACTCTACCGCTGCTTTGATTAGTTGTGAATGCTTGGCAGTATGGCTTTCATGGGATAATTGATTGATTGATTGATAGATGATCACATGTGGCATGTCTTATGAGCACCTTACACTAATAGCCCTGTCCCACGGTGTGAGTTCATTCCAAGAGCTCTCCCGAGTTTTAAAAAATCAAACTCGTGGTAAGCACGGAGAATGAACGTAGCGGGTACGTCGGAGCTCGGGGACGTCTCTTAGCGCTAACGGCAGGTACTCGGGAAGACTCGTGAGAATTTTCAACATGATGAAAAATGTCCACGAGAGCCCAGAGTACCGACGAGTGGCCATTACCGTAAATCTCCCAGTTCGAATCAGGGCAAACTCGGGAGAGCTCTTGGAATGAACTCGTACCGTGGGACAGGGGTTTAGGAATGCAAAGAGTCGCCACCAACAGCGGCACTGACAACGGTACAAAGTCTGAGTACAAATATACGGTCTGAGTCGTGTTACAATAAATCTAATTGAGTTTATTCTTGTCTGATCCCCAGGTGATGTGTCACCGATCAGCATGTCCCCCATCAGTCAGTCACAGTTTATACCACTCGGGGGAAATTCTTTGCCTGGCCATCTCGGGCAATGAATGCTTCAAGGAAACCAGTCACACACAAGGCGCTGATGGAACACTTAGCCACTTGCTTCCCAGGTACGTTCATGGCAGTAACTCTTCTGCAAATGTTTTCAACACACTCTAGTCGTTTAACAGTCAGTCAGTTCAGATTATTGTCACGTGTACCGAGGTACAGTGAAAAGCTTTTTGTTGCGTGCTAACCGGTCTGGGAAATTAGTAGAGCTAATAGGGCTTGATGTTTCAATCCTGCAATAAGTTGGCACTCTTGCTATTTGCAGTGGGATTGGAGTGGCGAAGGGTAGGGTGGGCACGGCATCGGGGTCATCAGGTTGGCACCCTCCTTCTTTGATGTTTCATTGATAAGCCCACAAAATCTCCAGAGGGCTCAACGGTGATACCTGGCGTCCCAGTTACACCCCCCTCAATTCCATACCCTCCTGTCTTCATCTTGTAGCTCAATTGTTGTCTCTCCTTTTGATCCAACTCCAATTGCTGCTTTATTCTGCAGAATTTGATAATGATTTGATTGCTTGTTGGAGGGAGCGACCCCTCACCCCCCCCCCATTTTCTTTAATAGCAAGACAATACCTGATTACAATCGAGCCGTCCACAGTGTACAGATACATGATAAGGGAATAACGTTTCGTGCAAGGGTTTAGGTTAGGGTGGCGCAGGGGGCGAGTTGCTGCCTCTCAGCGCTGGACACCCGGGTTTGAACCTGACTACTGATGCTGTCTGTACGGAGTTTGTACGTTCTCCCCGTGACCTGCGTGGGTTTTCTCCGAGATCACCAGTTTCCTCCCACACTCCAAAGACGTACAGGTTTGTAGGTTAATTGGCTTGGTGTATGTGTAAATTGTGTAGGATAGTGTTAATGTGCGGGGATCGCTGGTCGGTGCGGACTCGGTGGGCGAAGGGCCTGTTTCCACGCTGTATCTCTAAAGTAAAACTAAAACGAAACAGTCAGTCAGTTTAGTTTATTGTCACGTGTACCGAGGTACAGTGAAAAGCTTTTGTTGCGTGCTAACCAGTCGGTGGAAAGACAATACATTATTACAGTCGAGTCGTCCACAGTGTACAGATACTTGAATAACATTTTGTGCGAGTTAAAGCCAGCAAAGTCCGATCAAAGACAGTCCGAGGGTCAGCAATAAGGTAGATAGTAGTTCAGCAACACTCTCTAGTTGGTGGTAGGATGGTTCAGTTGCCTGATAACAGCTGGGAAGAAACTGTCCCTGAATCTGGAGGTGTGCGTTTTCACACTTCCGTACCTCTTGCCTGATGGGAGAGGGGAGAAGAGTGAGTGGCCAGGGTGCGACACATCCTGATTATGCTGCTGGCCTTGCCGAGGCAGCGTGAGGTGTAGATGGAGTCAATGGAGGGAGGTTGGTTTGTGTGACGGTCTGGCTGCGTCCACAAATTCGCTCCAATTTCTTGCGGTCTTGGATGGAGCTGTTCCCAAACCAAGCTGCGATGCAACCCGATAAAATTCAACAGTTTACAATAGTAGAATAGTACTTATCTACAATACACGGTGCCTCAGGAAGGCCGTCAGCATCCACAAAGACTCCTCACACCCTTGTAATAGTCTGTTCGAACTCCTACCTTCCGGCAGACGTTACTGATTGATTGATTATTGATTATACCTTTAATAATCCTTTGCAGGAAATTACAATGCCACGACAGCTTCAAGACAGACATAACACCACAAATAGCTTCCATACTTAACAAGTTAAAATGCAAGTTAAAATACAAGTTAAAATACAATTAAAGAATAAAAAGTGCAGTTATTTATGCGCATTATATAACCTTATAGCAGCTGGTAAACAGGACTTCCTATGTCTCTCAGTTTTGCACATTGGTGCAATCTGTCTCTGACTGAAGATGCTGCTCTTGATCACCTTCAGGGCATGGAGTGGGTGAGTGGGGTTGGTCATTATAGAACCCAGTTTTTTACAAGGCCTTCTACGCCCGCACCTCCAGACTCAGGAACCGCTTCATCCCCAGAGCTATCGCTGCTCTGAACTGGCCCCCCACACCCATGGACTGTCTCCCTCGGATGGTCACGTCGCACATCGACCCCGCACAGACACATTTGCACTTTATACGGCTTTAACTGGTTTTTTTTTATCTTGTTTCTCTGGGTGTCTAAATTTTTAGCTAATTAAGTTATGACATCGGATGGAAGCTGCGTTCCAAATCTCGTTGTACCTCTGTGCAATGACAATAAAATATATTATTAGTATTATTATTATCATGGCAATTTGGTGTCACTAGTGTAGTTCCAGGGATGGGTAAACATAAATTCTTTACAACCAGTGGTATGAATATTGTTTTCTCTAACTTCAAGTAACCCTTGTTTTCCCTCTCCCTCTGTCCCCCCCCTGTAGTTCTTCGACTAGATTCACCGTCCTCCTGATTAATTTTACTGTTTGCCTGCCTCGTTGTCACTTCCCCTCAGCCGACAATGAACCATTTCCTTGACTATCGTCTGCTTTGATGTGTCGTTTTCACACCTCACCCTTCCATATCTCTGTGTCTCCCGCTCCCCTGACTCTCAGTCTGAGCAAGGGTCTCGACCTGAAAGGTCACCCATTCCTTCTCTCCAGAGATGCTGCCTGTCCCACTGAGTCACTCCAGCATTTTGTGTCTCTCCCCTGACTTTAGCATTTAGCCTCCAGCTTTGTCACTTTCTCCACCAACCTGTCATACATAGAAACATAGAAAATAGGTGCAGGAGTAGGCCATTCGGCCCTTCGAGCCTGCACCGCCATTCAATATGATCATGGCTGATCATCCAACTCAGTATCCTGTACCTGCCTTCTCTCCATACCCCCTGATCCCTTTAGCCACAAGGGCCACACCTAACTCCCTCTTAAATATAGCCAATGAACTGGCCTCAACTACCTTCTGTGGCAGAGAATTCCACAGATTCACCACTCTCTGTGTGAAAAAAAATATTCTCATCTCGGTCCTAAAAGACTTCCCCCTTATCCTTAAACTGTGACCCCTTGTTCTGGACTTCCCCAACATCGGGAACAATCTTCCTGCATCTAGCCTGTCCAACCCCTTAAGAATTTTGTAAGTTTCTATAAGATCACCCCCCAAAACTGTACGCAATACTCCAGGTGTGGTCTCACCAAGGCCCTGTACAACTGCAGTAGAACCTCCCTGCTCCTATACTCAAATCCTTTTGCTATGAATGCTAACATACCATTCGCTTTCTTCACTGCCTACTGCACCTGCATGTCTACTTTCAATGACTGGTGTACCATGACACCCAGGTCTCGTTGCATCTCCCCTTTTCCTAATCGGCCACCATTCAGATAAACATCCCCCCTCTCTCTCGATCCCTCCCCCACTTAAGTCTTGTACTCGTTTCAAAGTCCTCTTGCTGAGTCTCATTGTCTGTAACTCGTTTTTCACCTAGCCCACAGCTAACAATGGCCTGTTATCCTTGATCATCATTGCTTTTTTTGCATATCTTTCATTCATTTGTTCTATATCTCTCTAGATCACCGTCTATATCTCTCAATTCCCTCTCTCCTGACTCTCAGTCTGAACAAGGGTCTCGACCTGAAATGTCCTTCTCCCCACGGATGCTGCCTGTCCGCTGAGTTACTCCAGCATTTTGTGTCTATCTTCCATGCTAAATTCTTTCACAGGATAGATGCAGTGATAGAGACACAAGGAACAGCAGATGCTGGAATCTTCAGTAAAATCAGTCATAAATCATGAAAACAGGCCCTTTGGCCCAACAGTTCAGTCTAGTTTATTGTCACGTGTACCGAGGTACAGTGAAAAGCTTTTGTGGCGTGCTAACCAGTCAGCGGAAAGACAATACATGATTACAATCGAGCCGTTCACAGTGTACAGATACATGATAAGGGAATAACATTTAGTGTCAGCCGGTCAAATCCAAATGGGGAGCCACAGCTCACACATTAAGATCTACTGCTCTGGCCCTGTGCTACTCCTCTGCGGAGTATGCGTGTCCTGTTTGGGAGAGATCATGCCATGCCAAGAAACTAGACCCAGCGTTGAATAACACCTGCCGCTCAATCACTGGCTGCTTGAAGCCCACCAACATAAACAACCTGCACCTCCTCGCTGGCATTGCCCCCTGCTGATGTGAGACGGGAAGTCGCCAGCCGAGTAGAGATGACCAAGGCCACCAATGATGAACGCCACCTCCTCTACGGACGTGTACCCCCGGCCCAACGGCTGAAGTCCAGGAGAAGCTTTCTCAGCCATGTCCAGCCCCTAGTAGCATCACGGGAAGAAACCAGACTCCAACTATGGACAAAAAGGCTTGAGGACGACCCCCCCTCCTACTGACATGGGTATCCCTCCTTCTGAAGCCCTCCCTCCGGGCTCAGAAGCACCATGGGTCCAGTGGAAGACGCTCAACCGCCTGAGAACAGGAACAGGGCGATCAAAAGATGCCATGGCCAGATGGGGCTATGAAACTGGCCAAACCACCTGTGAATGTGGAGAAGAGGACCACACAATGCAGCACTGCCTTGTCTGCCCCCTACTACCCAACCAGTGCAGCTCAAAGGATCTTGCAGTGTTCAATAAAAACGCAAAGGACTGTGTAAAGGAATGGGAAACTGTCATATAGCCAACCAGCTTCAAAGACACGAAAAGAAGAAGAAGCCGGTCAGTCAGTCAATTTTATTTGTATAGCAGATTTAAAAACAACTCACGTTGCCCAAAGTGCTTCACATCAGTGCAGATACTAATGTGCTACATACAATGGGACACAGAGCTAACAATACATACATAAACTGTTTACAGCGCCCCTTCAGAGGCCTCAAAAACGCTAGGGAGTAGAAAAAATAGGTTTTGAGCCTCGATTTTAAAGGAGTCGATGGAGGGGGCAGTTGTGATGAGAAGAGGGATGCTGTTCCACAGTTTAGGTGCTGCAACCGCAAATGCGCGGTCGCCCCTGAGCTTAAACCTAGACCGCGGGATGGTCAGTAGCCCCAAGTCGGCCGACCTGAGGGACCTGGAGGTAGAATGGTGGGTTAGAAGGTAGAAGGTGCAAGGTAAAGCCAGCAAAGTCCAGTCAAGGATAGTCCGAGGGTCTCCAATGAGGTAGATAGTAGTTCAGCACCGCTCTCTGGTTGGGGTAGGATGGTTCAGTTGCCTGATAACAGCTGGGAAGAAACTGTCCCTGAATCTGGTGGTGTGCGGAATGATGTATCATTTTAACTCTGGTCTTCTTGATTGACATCAAAATCTGACGTTTCCTTTATCCTGTATCTGTATATTGTGGAATGCTCGATTGTAATCAGTCTTTCCGCTGACTGGATAGCACGCAACGAGAAAGCTTTTCGCTGTACCTCAATAGTTTTTTGTTTAGTTGAGAGATGCAGCACAGAAACGGGTTCTTCAGCCCACCGAGTCTGTGCCGACCAGCGATCACATTCACACTAGCACCATCCTACACACTAAGGACTAAATTTTACCAAAGCCAATTAATCTAAAAACCTGTATATCTTTGGAGTGTGGGAAGAAATCGGAGCACCCAGAGAAAACCCACGCAGGTCACAGGGAGAAGGTACTAAATCCACACAGACAGCAGCCGTAGTCGGATTGAACCCGGGTCTCTGGCGCTGTAAGGCAGCAACTCTACCGCTGCGCCACCGTGCCACTCCGGGAAAATTCAATTCAAACTCTATGGTTAGTCCAAGTAATTGCACGGAGTCCCGTTGCTCAGTCTGAGTGTAGAGGTTGGGAAGTCACTATATAAGACGTTGTGAGGCCACGTTTAGAGTGTTGTGTTCAGTCCTGGGCAGCATGTTACAGGAAAGATGTTGTCAAGTTGGAACGGGTAAAGGGAAGATTTACGAGGATGTTACCAGGAGATAGGGGACTCAGCTACGGGGAGAGGTTGAGCAGGCTGGGACTCTTATTCCTTGGAGCGCAGGAGGATGAGGGGTGATCTTAGAGAGTTGTACAAAATCATGAGAGAAATAGATCGGGTAGACGCACAGAGTCTCTTGCCCAGAGTAGGGGAATCAAGACTATAGGTTTAAGGTGAGGGGGGAAAGATTTTATAGGAATCCGAGGGGTATCCATTTCACGCAAAGGGTGGTGGGTGTATGCAACGAGCTGCTGGAGGAGGTAGTTGAGGCTGGGACTGTCGCAATGTTTAAGAAACAATTAGACAGGTACATGGATAGGACAGATTTGGAAGGATATGGGGCAAATGCTGGCTGGTGGGACTAGTGCAGATGGGACATGTTGGCCGGTGTAGGCAAGTTGGGCCGAAGGGCCTGTTTCAACGCTGTATCATTCTATGACTCTATGATTATTATGGTAGAGCCCAGCAACTGGAAACATTGCTTTGGGGCCGTGGGAACTGGAAGTATTCTCAGCAGCGAGAATGGAACAGGAAAATAGAAACATCCAAAATGTGTCACCTACATCCGCCCTAAACTTTGCTCACAAACTGTTCTGGTTCCAAAGTTCATGGATGGCGGGACTGTCATATGTTCTTGGTTCTTGCTTTTTTGGTCCCCCAAAATATTCCAAATGGAATTTAAACTGTTGAAAGAATGGAGCGACTGAGCTTGTATACTCTGGAATTTAGAAGGATGAGATGGGATCTTATTGAAACATATAAGATTATTAAGGGTTTGGACACGCTAGAGGCTGGAAATATGTTCCCGATGTTGGGGAGTCCAGAACCAGGGGCCACGGTTTAAGAATAAGGAGTAAGCCATTTAGAACGGAGACGAGCAAATACTTTTTCACCCAGAGAGTTGTGAGTCTGTGGAATTCTCTGCCTCAGAGGGCGGTGGAGGCCGGTTCTCTGGATACTTTCAAGAGAGTTAGATAGGGCTCTTAAAGTTAGCGGAGTCAGGGGATATGGGGAGAAGGCAGGAATGGGGTACTGAATTTTCACCCAGAGGGTTGTGAATTTGTGGAATTCTCTGCCTCAAGAAGGCAGTGGAGGCAAATTCACTGGATACTTTCAAGAGAGAGTTTGATAGAGCTCTTAAAGATAGCGGAGTCAAGAGATATGGGGAGAAGGCAGGAACGGGGTACTGATTGTGGACGATCAGCCATGATCACAGTGAATGGCGGTGCTGGCTCGAAGGGCCGAATGGCCAACTCCTGCACCTATTGTCTATTGCCTAAAGTAATCACGGGCTGCAGTGCAACAAAACATGCCTGAAAACATGACTCAGTTGCTGACACATTTATAGCATTAGCAGAAGAGCAATTTTGACGAGGGGCTTACTGGAACATGTTGGTGTCTTAGAGAAACAGGTACCAGGCTAGAAATCAGTCGGAGGATGCTTCACTCATCACCCGGGGCTGGATTTTGGAAAAGGTGACAGATTTCTGGAAGTTTAGTTGAGTTTATTGACACGTGTACCGAGGTACAGTGAACAGCTTTTTGTTGCGTGTTAAAGGCCCTGTCCCACTATACGGGTTTACCCAAGAGCTCTCCCGAGTAAAAAAAAAAATCAAACTCGTGGTAAGTACGTAGAATGTACTTAGCGGGTACGTCGGAGCTCGGGGCGTCTCTCAGCGGCTCGTAACGCTAACGGCAGGTACTCGGTAAACGCGGTAAGCTCGTGAAGTTTTTTCAACAGTGCGGAGAGTGTCCACGAGAGCCCCGAGTACCTACGAGCGGCTATTACCGTAATTCTCCGAGTTCGAATCAGGGAAACTCGGGAGAACTCTTGAATTACCTCGTACAGTGGGACAGGCCCTCAACCAGTCTTCAGAAAGACAATACATGATTACAACCAAAGGCAGACAAAAAATGCTGGAGAAACTCAGCGGGCGAGGCAGCATGTACGGAGAGTAGGAATTGGCGACGTTTCGGGTTGAGACCCTTCTTCTCCAGAGATGCTGCCTCACCCGCTGAGTTTCTCCGGCAATTTTTGTCTACCTTTGGTTGTAATCAAGTACCTTCGATTTTTCCAGCACCTTCTTAAACAAATGATTACAACCAGTCTTCTTTCTTCTTCTTTTCGTGTCCATCCTGTTACAAATGTTCATGTCGCTGTCGTCGTCCGTTCTGAAAAGGAAGCAAGCTTCCGGCGACAACCAGTGGGGAGCCGTCACTTGTGGCAATAGATGATGGTGGTAGCAGAATTAGCTCGGGATACTTCCAGTTTCCAGCCCCCTTGCGACGTGGACGGTTCTGCTAGGGGCTACAACCGGTCCATTTGCAGTGTATAGATACTGTACATGATAAGGGAACAATGTTTAGTGCAAGATAAAGCCAGCAAAGTCCCGTCAAGGATAGTCTGAGGAACATCAACGAGGTAGATAGTAGTTCACAAAGAAGAACGGAGTTCAATTAAAAATATGGTTGAAGGTCTCCATTGAGGTAGATGATACGTCAATAGACAATAGGTGCAGGAGTAGGCCATTCGGCCCTTCGAGCCAGCACCGCCATTCAATGTGATCATGGCTGATCATCCCCAATCAGTACCCGTTCCTGCCTTCTCCCCATATCCCCTGACTCCGCTATTTTTAAGAGCCCTATCTAGCTCTCTCTTGAAAGTATTCAGAGAACCTGCCTCCACCGCCCTCGGAGGCGGAGAATTCCACAGACTCACCATTCTCTGTGAGAAAAAGTGTTTCCTCATCTCCGTTCTAAATGGCTTACCCCTTATTCTTAAACTGTGGCCCCTGGTTCTGGACTCTCTGTGAGAAAAAGTGTCAGGACCGCTCTCTAATTGATGAGAGGACGGTTCAGTTGCCTGATAACAGCTGGGAAGAAACTGTTGCTGAATCTGGAGGTGTGTGTTTTCAAACTTCTGTACCTCTTAGACAATAGACAATAGGTGCAGGAGTAGGCCATTCGGCCCTTCGAGCCAGTACCGCCCATTCAATGTGATCATGGCTGATCTTCTTCTCTTCCAGATCTCTTCCTTTAGTTTACTTTAATTTAATTTATTGTCATGTGTGAAAAGATTTTTTGTTTGTGTGTTATCCGGTTAGCGGAAAGACTATACAAGATTACAATCGAAACATCCACAGTGTACCCATACAGGATAAAGGGAATAACGTTTAGTGCAAGGTAAAGTCCGATTAAAGATAGCCAGAGGGTCTTCAATGAGGTAGATGGGAGGTCAGGACCGCTCTCTCGTTGGTGATAGGATGGTGATAGCCTGATAACTTCTGCTGACTGGATAGCTGGCAACTAAAAGCTTTTTACTGTACCTTGGTACACGTGACAATAAACTAAACTCAACTAAATATGGGTGAATGGGATTAGCTTACATGGGACATAAGATTATTAAGGGCTTGGACACGCTAGAGGCAGGAAACGTGTTCCCGATGTTGGGGGAGTCCAGAACCAGAGGGCCACAGTTTAAGAATAAGGGGTAAGCCATTTAGAACGGGACGAGGAAACACTTTTTTACACAGAGAGTTGTGAGTCTGGGGGATGTCTATTCTCTGCCTCAGAGGGCGGTGGAGGCCGGTTCTCTGGATACTTTCAAGTGAGAGCTAGATAGGGCTCTTAAAAATAGCGGTCAGGGGATATGGGGAGAAGGCAGGAACGGGGTACTGATTGGGGATGTTCAGCCATGATCGCATTGAATGTCGGTGCTGGCTCGAAGGGCCGAATAGCCAACTCCTGCACCTGTTGTCTATTCTCTATTGACATCGTGATCAGCATGGAAGAATTGGGCCAAGGGCCTGTTTCCGTGCTATATGACTTGAAATTGAAGGCCATATTTTGAACATGGACACGAGGATGTTGGATTCTGGATGCTTCAGTGCATGGTAGCGCAGCGGTGGAGTTGCTGCCTTACAGCACCAAAAACACGGGTTCAACCCTGACTACGGGTGCTGTCTGTATGGAGTTGGTACGTTCTCCCCGTGACCTGCGTGGGTTTTCTCCGGGTGCTGCAGTTTCCTCCAACACTCCAAAAGCGTGCAGGTTTGTAGGCTAATCGGCTCCAGTGAAATTGTAAATCGTCCCGAGTGTGTGTAGGATGGTGTTAGTGTGCGGGGATCGCTGGTCGACGCGGACTCGGTGGGCCGAACGGCCTGATACTGAATTCTTGCTATTGAGGGAGTGCAGCGTAGGTTTACAAGGTTAATTCCCGGGATGGCGGGACTGTCATATGCTGAGAGAATGGAGCGGCTGGGCTTGTACACTCTGGAGTTTAGAAGGATGAGAGGGTATCTCAATGAAACATATAAGATTGTTAAGGGTTTGGCCACGCTAGAGGCAGGAAACATGTTCCCGAGGTTGGGGGACTCCAGAACCAGGGGCCACAGTTTAAGAATAAGGAGTAAGCCATTTAGAACGGAGACGAGGAAACACTTTTTCTCACAGAGAGTGGTGAGTCTGTGGAATTCTCTGTGTCGGTGGAATTCTCTGCCTCAGAGGGCGGTGGAGGCAGGTTCTCTGGATGCTTTCCAAGAGAGAGCTAGATAGGGCTCTTAAAGATAGCGGGGTCAGGGGATATAGGGAGAAGGCAGGAACGGGGTACTGATTGGGGATGATCAGCCATGATAGAAACATAGAAAGATAGAAAATAGGTGCAGGAGTAGGCCATTCGGCCCTTCGAGCCTGCACCGCCATTCAATATGATCATGGCTGATCATCCAACTCAGTATCCTGTACCTGCCTTCTCTCCATATCCCCTGATACCTTTAGCCACAAGGGCCACATCTAACTCCCTCTTAAATATAGCCAATGAACTGGCCTCAACTACCTTCTGTGGCAGAGAATTCCAGAGATTCACCACTCTGTGTGAAAAATGTTTTTCTCATCTCGATCCTAAAACACTTCCCCCTTATCCTTAAACTGTGACCCCTTGTTCTGGACTTCCCCAACATCGGGAACAATCTTCCTGCATCTAGCCTGTCCAACCCCTTAAGAATTTTGTACGTTTCTATAAGATCCCCCCTCAATCTTCTAAATTCTAGCGAGTACAAACCGAGTCTATCCAGTCTTTCTTCATATGAAAGTCCTGACATCCCAGGAATCAGTCTGGTGCACCTTCTCTGTACTCCCTCTATAGGAAGAATGTCTTTCCTCAGATTTGGAGACCAAAACTGTATGCAATACTCCAGGTGTGGTCTCACCAAGACCCTGTACAACTGCAGTAGAACCTCCCTGCTCCTATACTCAAATCCTTTTGCTATGAATGCTAACATACCATTCGCTTTCTTCACTGCCTGCTGCACCTGCATGCCTACTTTCAATGACTGGTGTACCATGACACCCAGGTCTCGTTGCATCTCCCCTTTTCCTAATCGCATTGAATGGCAGTGCTGGCTCGAAGGGCCGAATGGCCTACTCCTGCACCTTGTGTCAATTGCCTATTGGTACTGCGCTTGTATCTCTAAACTAAACTAAATCAAAACTGAACTAAGCTGTTGAACAATTCATTTGAATTAGTGTAATAATTGACAAGATCAATAGAGATGCCATATGTGATGCAATGCTGCCTGAAAGACCTATTTCCTGAACAGCTGTTGACTTTTATCATTAATACCCAAAGTAAGTACATAAAGCAGCGACTTGCAAATATGATGCACTGTGAACAAGCAACACTTGGAGCAAATTCAAATTAAAAATTGTCATTTTACTGTGCAAATCCTAATTGTTTTTATCAGTTTGTCACAGGCTCAGTATGTTTAAGTTTATTATTCTCACACATACCGAGGGACATTGAAACGCTTTGTTCTACATGCTATTCAATCGGATCAGATATACCATTCACAAACACAATCAAGTACAATAGGTAGAACAACGGGAAAGGGAGATACTTCTTCTCAGGCCCCCTTCGGTCATGGCTGACCATGGGTGTCTCCATTGCCTATATTCTTGTTCTTGGTTTCTTGGTCCTCCAAAATATTCCAAATGGAATTTAAACTGGAGGTGGTGGAGGGAGGACTTAAGCCAGAAAGGGTTTTTGGGAAGAAAGAGCTACCTTAAATTTAGTTGCACAAAAATGCTGGAGAAACTCAGCGGGTGCAGCAGCATCTATGGAGCGAAGGAAATAGGCAACATTTCGGGCCGAAACCCGTCTACATTTAGTTGCATCTGGTTGGGTAACTATGGTAGGGTGGAGATTATTCCATGCTTTAATTGTGCGGGGGAAGAATGAATTGCTGTACACATCTGTCTTGGCAGCTGGAATCACAAATTGGATCGAATGCCCTCGTCTGCTCCTAATTGGTTTGTGTTTGGTGTAGGTCTTGTAATCTATGTTGAGCTGACCATTTAACATTTTGTAAAAACAGGTCAAACGGTGAGCTTCACGTCTGTCTTGGAGAGGGTTCCACCCCAGAGAATTCAGAAGTTTGGTAACACTCGCTTCTCTCTCATAGGTGTTAGTAACAAATCGAGCTGCCTGTCTTTGGACACGTTCGATGGAAGAAATGTTTTTGTTTGTGTATGGGTCCCATGCTGCAACTGCATAATCCAAATGAGGTCTAACGAGGGTGAAGTATAGCTTCTCCTTGACAGAAGTTGAACAATGATGAAAGTTGCGCCTCAGAAAATTTAGGACACCTGTTGCTTTCACCGTTGCATGATGAGTCTGACCATTCCAGCGCAGATCATTCTGCAATTTGATGCCAAGATACTTGGTTTGTTTGGATTCTTCAAGGGTGGCCCCAAGTATATTGTAAGATGTTTCGCCTGCAGAACGCCTGTGCGTGAATTTGTTTAACATGGGGAGACTGGTGCACAGACAGCCACCCCACGGTCCTTGACAGATCTGGGTCAGGATCCAGTGGCATGGAGTCCAAGATGACCGGAGACCCTTTTCTGCTGCAGCCTTCATCCTCCTTCCTAGCCGTTGTGACGCTCCACTAAGGTCAGCCATCGTCCACCGCCTGTTCCACCGTTGAGGTCTTGGTTGGATTGATCTTTGTCAGAGACCTCCCCCTCGACCTTACCGCCATGGGTGGCCCTACCAGGAGCATAGCTCCAGACGGCATCGCTCTCAGGTCCACACAAGCTTCTCCAGCACGACAAGGTGACAATCCACGGAAGATACAGAGTGCAGAATATAGTTCTCAGCATTGTAGCGCATCAGTTCCAGAGACAAAGTCCAATGTCCACAATGGGGTAGAGGTGAATCGGACAGTACCCTAGCTTATGGAAGGGCCGTTCACAAGCCTGATAACAGAGGGGAAGAAGCTGTTCCTGAGTCTGGTGGTGCGCGCTTTCAAGTTTCTGTACCTTCTGCCGGATGGGAGCGGGGAGAAGCAGAGGGAATGACCTGGGTGGGACATTGGGAAATAAGTCTTTGCTTATTTGTTTAAGAAAGAACTGCAGATGCTGGAACAATCGAAGGTAGACAAAAAATGCTGGAGAAACTCAGCGGGTGAGGCAGCATCTATGGAGAGAAGGAATAGGCGACGTTTCGGGTCTTGACCGGAAACGTCGCCTATTCCTTCTCTCCATAGATGCTGCCTCACCCGCTGAGTTTCTCCAGCATTTTTTGTCTACCTAAGTCGTTGATGATGTTGGCGTGAAGTGTTGATGGAGCCAGTGGTGGGGAGTCTGGTCTATGTGATGGACAGGGCTACATCTACTCTGTGATTGTGTTGTGGGTTCTGTCCCAGCCTAAGGACTTGAAAGACTTGACAAAGAACCGCCCCAGTGTGTTACTGAGGGAGCACATCTGTTGAGTTTCTCCCTTTCGACTGCAAAAGAGGATGCTGGAAATACTCATTTGGAGCAGGAAAGTCCTGTGTTCTTCTTCTTCTGTCGTATGTCTTTTAGACCTGCAGCTCCGTTGAGGCGAGCCAGGCCAACGTGTCATCGTCCAGGTCAATCAGACCTCGTTCACCATTCGGTGGCCAGTGTTTGGGGCAACTGGTGACTATGTGCTCCACTGTCTGTGTTGGGTCCCCACACTCGCAGGAGGCACTCGCTGTCCACGAGGCCCCACCTCTTCATCGCTACTCCATAGCGTCCGATGCCTGTCCTCAAGCGGTTGAGGGTTGTCCACTGCTTTCGGGGCAGGTCCTGGCCAGGGACGTCCATGGGGTCATTAATGTAATGGTGTAGCCTAGATGGTTCCGCTGACATCCACTGGTCTCTCCATCTCGTCTTGACCCAGGCGGCCTTAGAAGCGTCAGCCGGTGTTGTGCAGAGCAGCTCTTGGGCTTGCGTGGCAAAAGGGTGCCGTGACTTCAGGAGGCCTGTGTTGAGAGAACGTAATGGGCTTGTCCCACTTAGGTGATTTTTTAGGCGACTACAGGCGACTGCCGCAAAATTTTCAACATGTTGAACATTTTTTGGCGACAATTTTTGCTGTCGTAGGTTGTCGCCAGGTGTCGTAGGTAAATTCCATTAAAACTAGTCCCTGGCGGTCGCGTAAAGAGTCGCCTAAGTGGGACAGGCCCTTAACAGTACCTACAATAATACTTTTTTGCAGTTGTACAGGGCCCTAGTGAGACCACACCTGGAGTATTGTGTGCAGTTTTGGTCTCCAAATTCGAGGAAGGACATTCTTGCTATTGAGGGAGGGCAGTGTAGGTTCACGAGGTCAATTCCCGGGATGGCGGGACTGTCATATGTTGCTGGAATGGAGCGGCTGGGCTTGTACACTCTGGAATTTAGAAGGATGAGAGGGGATCTTATTGAAACAGATAAGATTATCAAGGGCGTGGACACGCTAGAGGCAGGAAACATGTTCCCGATGTTGGGGGAGTCCAGAACCAGGGGCCACAGTTTAAGAATAAGGGGTAAGCCATTTAGAACGGAGACGAGGAAAAACTTTTTCACACAGAGTTGTGAGTCTGTGGAATTCTCTGCCTCAGAGGCAGGTTCTCTGGATGCTTTCATGAGAGAGTTAGATAGAGCTCTTAAAGATAGCGGAGTCAGGGGATATGGGGAGAAGGCAGGAACGGGGTACTGATTGGGGATGATCAGCCATGATCACATTGAATGGTGGTGCTGGCTCGAAGGGCCGAACGGCCTACTCCTGCACCTACTGTCTATTGTACCGAGGTACAGTGAAATTCTTTCTTGCACACATACAATCAGTGTTGAAACAGGCCCTTCGGCTTAACTTTCCCACACCGACCAACACGTCCCGTCTACACTAGTCCCACCTGCCTGCATTTGGCCCACATCCTTCTAAGCATATTCTATCCATGTACCTGTCTAAATGTTTCTTAAACATTGCGATAGCACCTGCCTCAACTACCTAATCCGGCAGCTCGTTCTCCACATCCGTCTTCACACTTTGTGTAAAAAAAACGTTTTCACCCAGAGAGTTGTGAATCTGTGGAATTCTCTGCCACAGAAGGCAGTGGAGGCCAAGTCACTGGATGTTTTCAAGAGAGAGTTAAATTTAGCTGGTAGACACAAAATGCTGGAGTAACTCAGAGGGTGAGGCAGCATCTATGGAGAGAAGGAATTGGCGACGTTTCGGGTCGAGACTCTCCTTAGCTCTTAGGGCTAAGGGAATCGAGGGATATGGGGAAAAAGCCAGAACGGGGTACTGATTTTGGATGATCAGCCATGATCATATTGAATGGCGGTGCTGGCTCGAACGGCCAAATGGCCTACTCCTGCACCTGTGTTTTTTGTTTTTTGACGTGAGCTACGTGAGAGGAATAGATCGGGTAGATGCACAGAGTCTCCTGCCCAGAGTAGGGGAATCGAGGACCAGATGACATAGGTTTAAGGTGAAGGGGAAAAAATTTAATAGGAATCGGATTGTGGATGATCACATTGAATGGCGGTGCTGGCACGAGGGGCCGAATGGCCTACTCCTGCACCTATTGTCTATTGAATCTGAGGGGTAACTTTTTCACACAAAGGGTGGTGGGTGTATGGAACGAGTTGCCAGAGGAGGTAGTTGAGGCAGGGACTAACCCCAACGTTTAAGAAACAGTTAGACAAGTACATGGATAGGACAAGTTTGGAGGGATATGGACCAAGCGCAGGCAAGTGGGACTAGTGTAGCTGGGACATTGTTGGCCGGTGTGGGCGTTGGGCCGAAGGGCCTGTTTCCACGCTGTATCACTCTATGACACTACAGAGAGAGGTAGAGCAGGCTTCGAGTTGCAAAGCAGGAGGATGAAGGGTGATCTTATAGATGTGTACATGATGATGAGAGGAATAGATAGTTGTTTAAGAAGGAACTGCAGATGCTGGAAAATCGAAGGTAGACAAAAATGTTGGAGAAACTCAGCGTGTGAGGCAGCGTCTATGGAGCGAAGGAAATAGGCGACGTTTCGGGTCGAGACCTTTCTTCAGACTGATGTGGGGGTGGGGGGGGCGGGAAGAAGAAAGGAAGAGGCGGAGACAGTGGGCTGTGGGAGAGCTGGGAAGGGGGAAGGAGAAAGAGGGTTAGATAGGATGAATAAACTTTTGGCTCTTTTACCCAGAGTAGAATTGAGAACCAGAGGACATGGGTTTGAGGTGAGCGGGAAAGATTTAATAGCAACTCAGCAGGTTATTACTGACTATTAATATATTTTGTTACTGTTTATTATTTATTTTTAGATAAAGTGAAAGCACAGAGACTTTTATCCAGGGTAGGGGAATCAAGAACTAGAGGGCATCGGCTTAAGGTGAGAAGGGCAAGATTTAATTGGAACTCGAGGGGCAACCTTTTCATTCAGAGGCTGATAGGTATATGGGATGTGTAGGAAGGAACTGCAGATGCTGGTTTAAACCAAAGATAGACTCAAGCAGGCGGAGTAACTGAGCGGGACAGGCAGCATCTCCGGAGAGAAGGAATGGGTGACCTTTCAGATCAAGACCCTTCTTCAGACTAGTTAGGGATAAGGGAAACGAGAGATATAGACGGTGATGTGGAGAGATAAAGAACAATGAATGAAAGATATGCAAAAAAGTAACGATGATAAAGGAAACAGGCCATTGTAAGCCGTTTGTTGGGTGAAAACGAGAAGCTGGTGCGACTTGGGTGGTGGAGGGATAGAGAGAGAGGGAATGCCGGGGCTACCTGAAGTGAGAGAAATCACTATTCGTACCACTGGGCTGTAAGCTGCAAAGATCCTATAGGTAGACCACTCCTGCTAAATGCAATGGGCTGACGTGTAGTACGCAACTGTGGGACTGTAGGTATCGTTGGGGTGTGGATGTGACAGAAGATGTCAAACTGTGTGTGGCCTTTACTGACATTAACATGGGCTTGCGTCCAACTAGGAAGAGGAGTCTTGGCAGTAGTAGGATGACTTTAACAGGATGCCATTATTTCAAGGATCAGGCTGTAATTGCAGGGCATTAAGAGAGTAATGCTACAAATTCTGTTTCAACACTTCTGTCTTTGCAGTGGCATGGCAGGGGCGGTCACGGTGGCGCAGCGGTAGAGTTGCTGCCTCACGGCGAACGCAGCGCCGGAGACCCGGGTTCGATCCCGACTACGGGCGCTGTCCGTACGGAGTTTGTACGTTCTCCCCGTGACCTGTGATCTCCGGTTTCCTCCCACGCTCCAAAGACGTACAGGTTTGTAGGTTAATTGGCTTGGTAAATGTAAAAATTGTCCCTGGTGGGTGTAGGATGGTGTCAGTGTGCGGGGATCGTTGGCCGGCACGGACCCGGTAGGCCGAAGGGCCTGTTTCCGCGCTGGATCTGTGCCAAAAAACTTTAAAAAGAACAGATCAAGGTCAAAGATGAATTAGCTTGCGTAGGTTTTATGAGTCTTCAGACATTGCCAAGCATTTAACTTAATGTTCGCCATGAGCTGGTCGAGGTTCTAGTAGATTGTGGGCACTCCTAGAGTGGTGCAGCACGGAAACAGGCCCTTCGGCCCGACTCGTACATGCCGTCCAAGATGCCCCATCAGCACCAATCCCATTTGCCATTTACAAATATTTAAGTGTAGTTGTGAGATACAGCGCGGAAACAGGCCCCACGGCCCACCGAGTCCGCCCCGACCAGCAAACATCCGTACGCTAGTTCTACCCTACACACACACACGAGGGACAATTTACAAAACCAATTAACCTGCATGTCCTTGGAGTGTGGGAGGAAACCGGAGCGCCCGGGGAAAACCCACGAGGTCACGGGGAGAACGCACAAACTCCGTACCGTAGACAAGGTGGAACCCGGATCTCTGGCGCTGTGAAGCAGCAACTCTGCCGCTGCTCCACCGTGCCGCCCTTAATAGTAATGTATAGTCTTTTCGCTGACATGGATAGCACGCAGCAAAAACGCTTTTCAGCCATGATCACATTGAATGGCGGTGCTGGCTCGAAGGGCCGAATGGCCTACTCCTGCACCTACTGTCTATTGTCACTGCAGCTCGGTACATGTGACAATAATAAACTAAACTAAACTAAAAAACTAAACTAAACTACCTGTCCAAATGTCTTTTAAATGTTGTATTAGTACATGCTTCAACTACCTCCTCTGGCAGCTCGTTCCATACACCCACCACCCTCAGAGTGAAACAGTTGCCCCTCAGGGTCCTGCTAAATTTTGTGCCTCTAAGCGAAATTTATAAGTGATAGGAGCAGAATTAAGCCATTCGGCCCATCACGTCTACTCCGCCATTCAATCATGGCTGATCTATCTCAACCTCCTAACCCCATTCTCCTGCCTTCTCCCCATAACCCCTGACATACATACTCTCCGCTTATCAATCTCCGCCTTGAAAATATCCATTGACTTGGCCTCCACAGTCGTCTGTGGCAATGAATTCCACTGATTCACCGCCCTCTGACTAAAGAAATTCCTCCTCATCTTCCCAAAGGAACATCCTTTAATTCTGAGGCTGCGGCCTCTGGTCCTAGAATCTACCACTAGTGGAAACATCCTCTCCACGTCCACTCTATCCAGGCCTTTCACTGTTTGGTAAGTTTCAATGAGGTCCTCGCTCATTCTTCTAAACTCCAGCGAGTACAGGCCCAGTGCCGACAAAAGCTCATCATAAGTTATAGTACCTGCCTCAACTACCTCCTCTGGCAGCTCGTTCCATACACCCACCACTCTCTGAGTGAAACAGTTACCCCTCAGGCTCCTACTGAATCTTGCACCTCTCAGCTTAACGTTATGTTCATAAGGGATAGGAGCAGAATTAGGCCAGTCGACCCATCAAGTCTACTCCACCATTCAATCATGGCTGATCTATCTCTCCCTCCTAACCCCATTCGGGGGTCTGTGGAATTCTCTGCCTCAGAGGGCGGTGGAGGCCAGTTCTCTGAATACTTTCAAGAGAAAGCTAGATTGGGCTCTTAAAGATAGCGGAGTCAGGGGATATGGGGAGAAGGCAGGAACGGGGTACTGATTGGGGATGATCAGCCATGATCACATTGAATGGCGGTACTGGCTCAAAGGGCCGAATGGCCTACTCCTGCACCTATTGCCTATTGTCATTCTCCCGCCTTCTCCCCATAAGCCCTGACTCTATCTCATCCATCCCTGCCGTAAAGGTCTCCATTGACTTCAAGATTCAAGAGAGTTTATTGTCATGTGTCCCTGATAGGACAATGAGATTCTTGCTTTGCTTCAGGACAACAGAACATAGTAGGCATTGACTACAAAACAGATCAGTGTGTCCATATACCATTATATAAATATATACACACATGAATAAATAAACTGATAAAGTGCAAATAACAGATAATGGGCTATTAATGTTCAGAGATTTGTGCGAGTCAGGTTTAATAGCCTGATGGCTGTGGGGAAGTAGCTATTCCTGAACCTGGTCGTTGCAGTCTTCAGGCTCCTGTACCTTCTACCTGAAGGTAGCGGGGAGATGAGTGCGTGGCCAGGATGGGTGTGGGGTCCTTTGATGATACTGCCAGCCTTTTTGAGGCTTTGGTCTTTGGTGACTAGATGTGGGTGACATTGGTTTCTCGTCTTGTTTGCAGGAGTGCCTACGCCGAGTCAGGAGATCCTTTGCCACACCTTGAACCTGCTGGTGAGGGAGCGGAAGATCTACCCGACCCCCGACGGCTATTTCATCGTCACCCCGCAGACTTACTTCATCACGCCCTCCCTGATCCGGACAAACAGCAAATGGTACCACTTGGACGAGAGGATCCCGGAGAGGTCGCGGTGCACGTCGCCGCAGCAGCAGACCGGCACGGTGACTCCGTCCAACTCGGGCTGCCAACTGCGGGACCGTGGAGGAGGAGGAGGGGGGCACCACACCAACCGCACCCACTGCGACTCCTGCAACTGCTTCAGGGAGGAGTCGCACAACCACGCGTCCACCTTGCAGAGAAAGTTGGCCAAGGAGGGCAAGGACTCTTCCCACTGCCCGCCGCCCTCCTTCCACCCCACGGCGGTGGCCAGCCAGACGGAGAAGAGCAAGAGCGCGGTCAACTGCTCCTACAAGATGGAGACCTTGGCCAAGCCGAAGGAGGGGGGCGACAACAGCAAGCCCCCCAAGAAGTTCGGCCTCAAGCTGTTCCGCCTGAGCTTCAAGAAGGACAAGTCGAAGCAGCTGGTGAATTTCTCCGCCCAGTTCCCGCCCGAGGAGTGGCCCCTGCGGGACGAGGACAACCCGGCCACCTCCATCCCGCGGGAGGTGGAGCAGGAGATCATCAAGCGCATCAACCCCGAGCTGACGACGGAGAACGTGGCCAAGCACACGGCGCTGATGAAGAAGCTGGAGGAGGACAAGGCCCACCGCCACCACCACCACCACCACCACCACCACAACAACAACAACAAGCCCAGCTCGTCGGCCCAGCACAGCGGCAAGAGCCGGAGGAGCCGCGGCCACAAGAAGCCTCACGGCAAGTCGCGCTCGCACAGCAAGTCGCGGGTGGCGAAGGGGGGGGAGCAGCAGTCGGAGGACACCCGCTTGGAGCCGACGGGGAGCAGAGAGTACGAGTTCTACGACGGCAACGGCAAGATGGAGGCGCCGCGGGGCGACGACGACGACGACGGCGGCGGCGGCGGCGGCTTCGTGGCCTACGACAGGCTGAACGCTTCGGCGGCGGAGGAGGAGGAGCAGCAGCAGCAGCCCCGCTACCCGGTGGCGCCCGAGTGGGACGTGTCGGGCGACCTGTACAAGAGGCGGACGGACAGCCAGCTCCCCAAGGTCCACCGCAGCCACAGCCACACGCAAGACCGCAAGTCGCGGAACGACAGGACGACGGGCAAGGCCAAGGAGCGCTCGAGATCCATGGACAACGCCAACCGTCCCCTGGGCGGGACAGTGGGGACGGGGACGGGGGATGAGGAGGGTGGCCAGGGTGCCGGCACTGTCCCGAACGGCGACAAATCCCGCTCGGCCAAATCGCTGGGCCTCCTCCTCCTCCTCCACCGGGCCTCTCATCCCAATCACATCACCGAGCCGAGTATCCCCGAGTGCGTGGTGGACAGTCACAACACGGGCCCCGGCGAGGCCGCCATCGCGCCTCATCCCCTCCCGGCGGCCGGGGAAAGCACCGAGGCGGAGAGGAACGCAGGCGGCCATTTCCCGCCCAAGGAGAGCCCTCGGACTGCACCTTCTCCCCCGGCGGCCGGGCGCGACGACACCAACACCAACACCAACAACAACCCTAACCCTCTCTTTAAGGACTGCCATGCCCTCACCTTGTCGGACGGGGTGACCACGCTGTCCCACTTGGACCGACTCTCGAGAGTGGAGGAACACGTCAACGGGCAGCTGGAACAGTTGTCGCTGCTCCCGAGCCGTTATGTGGACAAAAACGAGACGGACGCCGTCGGTTTGCCGGCGATGGCGATGGCGATGGCGACGGCGGGCCCGTTGGCCAACGGACAAGCCTTCACCCCGCCGTGCGAATCGCCCGCCATAAAGTCAAACCGCCCGGACGATACCTGCCCACAGTCCCCCGGCATATCGTCCTGTAAATCCCCGCACCATAATAAGCCGTCGGGCTTGTTTCACACGAACTGCGAGAAGATGGCGGGCACGGTGCCGCCCGTCCCCGGGCACGGCCATCAGGAGTCGTCGTCTTTCGACTACTACAACGTGTCCGACGACGACTCGGAGGACGGCGGCGGCGGCGGCGGCAACAAGAGCCAGCAGGAGGGCAAGAGGCGGGAAGACGGCGGCACCGTGCAGTGGCTGCTGGAGCGGGAGAAGGACAAGGGGGGGCTCCAGAGGAAGTTCGAGAAGCACCTCACCCTCCTCAGCCCAAAGGAGAGCGAGGCCACCAACCCCGCTCAGAAGGCCACCCACTCCGCTCGGCTAGACAGCATGGACAGCAGCAGCATCACAGTCGACAGTGGATTCAATTCCCCTCGGTAAGCATTGAAATGAAAAACCCAGCACGCCCTTCCCTTCGAGGGAGGGCCTTGAGATTTTTCTCTGACCTCGCGGGATGCCTCACGGTGCAAAGATATTACCTAATACAACTGCATAGTGGCAGATTATTTCGATTCGATATAGTGGCAGATTATTATATCGTTCAAGAAATTGCTCCCTCTAGCCAAGACAAGGGGGTAAGGAGATGGGAGCTCTCCAGGTAACATTCAAAGCCGTGTAAAGATAAATCTTCAAAACACAGTCTCTTGATTAATAGTTTATTTACTGTCGAAGTAAAACAGTAAGATATTCATCCAAACTGCTTCTTGATAAGTACATTTTATAGACAATAGGTGCAGGAGCAGGCCATTTGGCCCTTCGAACTAGCACCGCCATTCAACGTGATCATCCCCAATCAGTACCCCGTTCCTGCCTTCTCCCCATATCCCCTGACTCCGCTATTTTTAAGAGCCCTATCTAGCTCTCTCTTGAAAGCATCCAGAGAACCGGCCTCTGACCTCTGAGGCAGAGAATTCCACACTCACCATTCCCTGTGAGGAAAAAGTGTTTCCTCGTCTCCGTTCTTTTTTAATCTTAATTTAATTTTAATTTTAATCTTGGTCAAACTCCATCACGTGGCTCCGAAAGCTCTGACCCATGGTCGAAAGCTATGCCGTCCCTCCATGCTTCCTCCGAACTCACTAAAGAAACTACCAGCTTCTGCATAAGAATCCCAGCAGCAAGCACGCCCACATAATTACAAGCATTAGACAACATTTAAAGGCAAATGCCGTAATTTATGACACAATTAATTTAAAGCCAAATGGCCGCTGCACAACGCGCGCAAGACAAAACCTGCGAAAAGGGTAGCCAGTAAAAGAAGCGAGAATCGTTTGGTTTCAGGCTGAAATTGGAATTGGAGTCGAGACTTTAGAGGTACAGTGCGGAAACAGGCCCTTCGGCCCACCGAGACAGCGCCGACCAGCGATCCCCCGCACACTCGCACTATCTTACACCCACTAGAGACAATTTACCAAAGGCAATAAACCTACAAACCTGTAGGTCTTTGGAGTGTGGGAGGAAACCAGAGCACCAGGAGAAAACTCACATGGTCACAGGGAGAACGTACAAACTCCGTACAGACAGCAGAGGTTCACTCTAGTCTTGCTTCGTTTCATTATTTTTGAGTATTGGATAAACCGACAATTCTTGTGCCTTTTGTGCGTGAAAGTGTTGCCCCTCAAGTTCCCATTAAATCTTGCTCTCGCTTTAAACCCAAGTATCCTGGTCCTTGTTTCCCCTACTCTGGGTAAAAGACTGTGCGTTTAACCTATCTAATCCCCCTCACGATCTATTCCCCCTCACGGCCTTCAACCGCCTGCACTCCAAGGATTAAAGTCCCAGCCTGCCCAACCTCTCCCTGTAGCTCAGGCCCTCGAGTCCCAGCAACATCCTCGTAAATCTTGTCTTGGTTCAATAATGGGTGGCACTGTGGCACAGCGGTAGAGTTGCTGTCTTACGGTGCCTGGGACCAGGGTTCGGGCACTGTCTATATGGAGTTTGTACCTTCTCCCTGTGACCACGTGGGTTTTCTCCAGGTGCTCTGGTCTCCTCCCACACTCCAAAGATGCACAGATTAATTGGCTTCTCTACATTGCCCCCTAGTGGTATGGCATGGTACTTTATTTGTCACACGTACCGAGGTAGAGTGAAATTCATTGTTGTACACAGTTCAGTACAAGTATCACTATACATAAGCACTTAGATACATCTCAGATAAGCATCTCAGATACAGTACTGGTTTACGACAGCCGTACACTGAGACAGTATACACAGTCGCCAGTTTGGGGCCAGTTGTTGTAAGTGCAGGGATCTTGACCCGACCGTGAAGGCCCGTTGCCATGGCGACGTTGCAGAGTCGGCCTGGCCAAGCGTAGCCGCTGTGTCCTCCGCCGCTGCTCCACCGTTGTAGCCCGCGTGCGGTCCACGTGCTCGGCCTCTTGGAGCGGCACCCGGTCCAGCCGAGCCCCAGGCTGCTGCAGGGCCTCCAGCGGCCCACTCCCCCCGTCGAGGACGCGCACTCCCTCCCGCAGCCCGTCTGCTCACCACCCCGTCTCTCCTCCCTCCTCCCTGGGTGGGCGGCCGGGCCTCCAGGTGGGTTCCCGGTCCACGGCGGGCGAGTCAACGTTCTCAGGCCGGCCAGATGGACAGTGCGCGAGTTTCCTCAATCTTCAGCGGACAATCCGGGCCTGCTGGTCGGTCTGGCCGCAGCTCCCGCTGAGCGCGGCTTGCCGGGATCCTTCCCAGTGTGTAGAATGAGAAACTGAGATAACAGATCTAGTGTAGGTCAGAAGGAATAGGAGTAGATTTAGCCCATTCGGCCGATCTAGTCTACTCCGCCATTCAATCATGGCTGATCTATCTCCCCCTCTCAACCCCATTCTCCTGCCTTCTCCCCGTAACCCCTGACGCCCATACTAATCAAGAATCTATCTATCCCTGCCTTAAAATTATCCACTGACTTGGCCTCCACAGCCTTCTGTGGCAATGAATTCCACAGATTCACCACCCTCTGACTCCGGGTGCTCCATTTTCATTTTGTTTCGTCTACTGTCGCTGGTCGTTGCGGAATTGGTGGGCTGAAGGGCCCGTTTCCACACTGTCTCCCTAAACTAAGCTGAACTAAACTAAATTAAATAAACGAACTTAAACTAAACGGTGGCACGGTGGTAGAGTTGCTGCCTCACAGCCCCAGAGACTCGGGTTCGATCCTGACTGCGGGTGCTGTCTGGACGGAGTTTGTACGTTCTCCTCGTGACCCGCGATGGTTTCCTCCGGGTGCTCCGGTTTCCTCCCACGTCCCAAAGACGTGCGGGTTTGTCGATCAATCGACCCGCTGTAAATTGCCCCTAGTGTGTTTCGGGAAGCGGATGGGAAAGTGGGATAACATTGAACTAGTGTGAGAACGGGTGGCCGAAGGGCTAACGTGCACGCGATGGGCCGAAGGGCCTGTTTCCACGCCGTACCTCTGAACTAGCGGTGATCCGTTCCTATTTTCCACGCAGCAGAGGAAACTTTCCAATTGCACACAGCTTCAGAGCACGTACAGGAAATTCCAACGTGTGGCAATTATGACTTGGAAATCATTATTTTAACTGCTTAGAAAATCACAAGCAGGGCATTATCAACTTGAGAGGGCTCCCTGCAAGAGAATACTGATGAGTAACAGAGCTACAAAATTTTCCTTGATTTAATCTTCTGGATTGACTGAGTGAGATTTGCTGGATGGTTGCTTAAACCATGTGGAGTATTATGAATCTGTGGAATTCTCTGCCTCAGGAGGCGAATTCTCTGGATGCTTTCAAGAGAGAGCTAGATAGAGCTCTTGAAGATAGTGGAGTCAGGGGATATGGGGAGAAGGCAGGAACGGGGTACTGATTGTGGATGATCGGCCATGATCACAGTGAATGGCGGTGCTGGCTCGAAGAGCCGAATGGCCTACTCCTGCACCTATTGTCTATTGTCAATTGAAACCATCAGCCACTGGAATAGGACTGGATGTATTTACATAATAGTTTTAGAGATACAGCGCGGAAACAGGCCCTTCGGCCCACTGAGTCCGCGTCGAGCGGCGATCCCCGCACACTAACACTGTCCCACACACACTAGGGACAATTTACAATTTTACGGAGCCAATTAACCTACAAACCTGCAACGTCTTTAGTGTGTTGGAGGAAACCGGAGCACCCGGAGAAAACCCACGCAGGTCACAGAGAGAAGGTATAAACTTCGTACAAACAGCACCCGTAGTCAGGATGGAACCTGGGTCTCTGGCGCTGTGAGGCAGCAACTCTACCGCTGCACCGCCTTTTTTCATTTCCCTTCCACTTCACAATAAGTGAATGTTGCAATTTCAGCACGGTTGAGAGATGAGGCGATGAAATGGTTGTTCCTAAAAAAAACACCTTTATGGGGAGTCCAGGGCTGTCGTTTAACCTGGCGGGACAGGCAGAGTTGAGCTGGAGTCAGCGCTTCATCTCCGCACTGGCTGTAAGCCTGGGGCCACCGCTGCTCCGGGCCGGTGTCCCGTCACTCCGGACATCTCCAGCCGTCCCCGGACAGGGATGGGACACTCAGGAGGGGACGGGGTCGGTCCAGTAGCAATTCAACAGCGCTTGCAGCACCGGAGACCCGGGTTCGATCCTGACTACGGATGAAACGCAGGCCTGCACACACGCAGCAGCTGAGCTGCCCAGAATGTTTATCGTGAGTGACCTATGACCTGGGCATGCTTGGTCGGAATACCGAACTCGCTTATTGTGGCTGGTCAGTACAGCAGTGAAAGACGTGTAATAGCCGAAGTTAAATGGGAAATCTTTGATTGCAGCTCATTAATTGCACAAAAGTAACAATATCAAACTGTGATATTACAGGTAAGAAGACTGATCAGAGGAATATTTTGTTTTGTTCCCAGCATGAATCTGTACCCCTCCATCACGCCTCATCACCAAACCCTCTCACTGAAGATAGACACAAAATGCTGGAGTAACTCAGCAGGACAGGTAGCATCTGTGGAGAGAAGGAATGTGTGACGTTTTGGGTCGAGACCCTTCTTCAACAGAGGCCTCACCTTTGTTTCCCTCCGGCCCCCCCCCAAGAAGTTCCATGACGTGGAGAGTTTTTCTTCCGTCGCTTCCGTGTCTTTTACTATGGGAATGTCCTCACCACCCAGTGATGACCCCTTCTCCCGTTTACTATTTGTCCGTAGGGTGAAGGGTCTCGACCTGAAACGTCACCCGGCCCTTCTCACCAGAGATGCTGTCTGTCCCGCTGAGTTACTCCAGCGTTTTGGTGTCCATCTGTGGCGTGAGCCAGCATCTGCAGTTCCTTCCCACACATTCCCATGCATTGGTCAGGTTGTCCGTCTCCGGTTCCTGGCCTCTTTGTCGCCTCAAGCTGGCCAGGGACGCGGGGCGAAGGATTGGATGTCGTGAGGGGAACGTTAATGTTTTTTCCACCCCTGGTGTCTTTCAGTACCCGTGAAAGTCTGGCCTCTAACACCTCCAGCCTCTTAGACAGCAGCAAACATCAGAACCCTTCTTCTCTTAGCCCGGGAAGAGGAGGCGCGGCCGAATTCACGTTCCGAGCAACTGTGACCAGCAAAGCCGAGACACTTCAGAAGCCGGCGAAGTGCCTGGCTTCTATCACCAGTGTTTGAGTGCTGTGTGTGTGTGTGCGTGTCGTAGATCCTGAACCTTGGCCAGCACACTTCAAACCTGCACTTCAAAATGTTACTTGAGACTTCTCGGCTAGTGCGCCAGCCATGCCACTAGGCCATTTCGGCATGTTAGCACGTGACAGATGGGGGCCACGCAAAACACACGTAGCGGCCATTTTGTGACTTGGAGCTTTTTTTCTTCTTTTTTTTTTTGGTTTCGCTTCCAGGAGCACTTATTAATTTTACCTCTTCATCCTTTAGGTATTGAGCGGGTAATGCGTCTCACTGCATGACCCTCTCCTGCATCACACTCCATTGTGGTTTTGGTAAAGAAGAGAAAAACAAAAAAGCACAAATCTGTTTTAGCACTTCTTGGCTCTGGGTTTCTTGACGATATATCCGATTTAAAACTCCATTTTTAGGCATAACCTTCTTTAGAACGTTATCAAGCCAGCAAAATACTGTTTTTAGCAAGACCCTGCGCATGTGATAAATCTGGATGCGCTCCTCCCAGTTTGACAGTCTAACACACTGAAGATATTCTCTTCAACTCTCTGTGGTCAGTTATTTCCGATCAGTGTTGTCGTTTAATAATAGTTGTGTTGTACCAACAGATAAATGTTGCACTATTAAAAGATGAAATGATGTCTCATTTTTTTTACTGTACAAGATGATTATACATCTGGCTGTGTTACTGTACATATGAATCACTATTAAAGTCCTTGAAAGCTAACCAACAGTAAACTTGTGATAGGTTTTACAGATGCTGTAAATCTTACACCAGAATATGTGAATTTGATGTCCATTATTTTCCTGTGCAAATTAGATATGCTTCAGAGAAAGTGCAGTCCAATAGACAATAGGCGCAGGAGTAGGCCATTCGGCCCTTCGAGCCAGCACAGCCATTCAATGCCGAATACACATTTCTCCGGATGAAACAAAACTCCAGGCACTCCCCGACTTATGTCAGGGTTCCTTTTAGACTTTAGACATCAGAGATACAGCGTGGAAACACTAAGTGGAAACCAAAGACCCTACAGCGAGCAAGATAGATCACTCGACGAAAAGGCGTAGTACGGTCATGGGCAGATTTATGGGTAATTTTCGGCCCCATTTCCATCTCCGCACCAAAGATCCCATAGCGGAGCAAAGATACTAGTGCGGAGACGGAAGCCGGTCATGGAAACATCCTCGTAAAAATAAAAGTTATTTGGTAAAAATCTTCTCATTTTCAGAATTATAATTTATTAACACAAACTGTTCCTCCGCAACGTTGATTACACTGCGAGTCGGGTGAGGTCGGGTTACGGAAATGGATGAAAAAAAGGCCCACGTTCCGCTCCGTTGCGTACTACACGTCAGCCCATTGCATTTAGCAGGGGTGGTCTATCTTGCTCCGCTATAGGATCTTTGGTGGAAACCACTAAGTCTGCGCCGACCAGCGATCCCCGCACGCAAACACTATCCCACGCACACAAGGGACAATTTACAATTTACGGAAACCAATTGACCCTCAAACCTGTACGTCTTTGGGGTGTGGGAGGAAACCGGAGCACCCGGAGGAAACCCACGGGGAGAACGTGCAAACTCCGTACAGACAGCGCCCGTAGTCAGGATCGAACCCGGGACTCTGGTGCTGTGAGGCAGCAACTCTACCGCTGCGTACACCGTGCCGCCCCTGGGTCGCATGACGTGAATCCTTACGTAAGACGTCAGATTGTCCGTCAGTTGGAATCTCCGTCCGCACCCCCTGCCTGAAACCCCTCACTGAGAGAGTGCACTGTCTCAGTGGCTTCCGCCCGTGCCCAGGGCACTTTCCACAGCCTGCGGCCTTCTGGGTAAGCACCGCCTCCATTGCTGGCTTGTTTCTGATATCAGCCTATTTTAGCTTTTATGCCCAACAGTAGCTGATTGTGCCTAAACCTGAGGGGAAAAGGTAGGATGAGTCTTCCCCAGAGTTTGGGAATCAGGAACAGAGGACATAGGTTTAATGTGAGAGGAACCTGTGGGGCAACTATTCACTCAGAGGGTGGTGGGTGAGGCAGGTACCATAACAACAGTTAAAAGACATTTGGACACGTACATAGACAGGAAAGATTTAGAGAAATATAGGCCAAACGCAGGCAAATGGGACCACTGTAGATGGGGCATGTTGGTGGTCAGCATAGGTGATTTGGGCTGAAGGGCCTGTTTCAGTACTCCCTAACTCCATAACTTCACGCATGCTTCAAATTGAGGCCAGTCATACAGACACAGAGTGCTGGAGAAACTCAGCGGATCAGGCAGCATCTCTGCAGAAGGTGGATAGGTAACGTTTTGGGTCCTGACGTCCTAGAATCATCTGCTATGCATGTTCTCCCGGGATGCTGCCTGACCAGCTGAGTTTCTGCCATTTCCTGGTGTCATTTCTTTCAGCAAACCAGCATCTACAGTTCCTTGTTTCGACATGGAGTCAAGCCCATGTGGCCCAACTTGATTAGTGCGGGTGTCATGGGTTATGGGGAGAAGGCAGGAGAATTGAGTTAGAAGGGAGAGATAGATCAGCCATGACTGAATGGCAGGGTAGACTCGATTGGCCTAATTCTGCTCTTATGAACTTGCCCACACCGACCAAGATGCCCCATCTACGCCAGTCCCACCCTCCCGCGTTTGGCCGGCATCCCTCTAAACC
>JAXLNO010005037.1:0-57245 GCA_038087875.1 Malacoraja senta
TCCACCCCTCCCCGCCTGTGTTTGGGGGGTGGTTAGTGTGAGTGTGATGCCGCAGCCCCCCCCCCCCCCACCCGCAAACGCACGTTGGGAAAACAGCCCGCCAACAGTCTCTCTGTCTTTAAGACAGAACTGCAGATGCTTGAAAATCAAAGGTACACAAAAAAATGTTTCATAACCTCAGCGGGTGCAGCAGCATCTATGTATCAAAAGAAATAGACAACGTTTCGTGAAAAAACCCGTCTGAGGATGGGTTTCCGCCAAAAGCATTGCCTATTTCCTTCACTCCATAGATGCTGTTGCACCCGCAGTGTTTCTCGAGTTTTATTGTGTGTACCAGTCTATCTGTCTCTCCCCTCTCTCTCTCTCTCTGCCCTTCTCTCTTCACAGCCCGCGGCTCAACTCATGCACGCCTGTTCCAACCCACCCCCTTCACCTCTCTCCCCGATCCTCATCTTCCTCTCTCCACCCCGCTCCTCTCTCACCCTCCTCTCTCCCCACCTTCCTCACCCCCCTTCCTCTCAACCCTCCTCCTCCCCCACCTCACATTTTTTTTTCTAACATTAAATTTTCTCTCTCTGCACCCCCCCCCCCTCGAGACGCACCTGAGAGGTGATGGCTATTCGTCAGTGGATAGGGTGGAGATGGAATAAAAGAAGAAAATTAAAATATTAATATGATATCAAGGGGTGTGATGAGTGTGTGTGTTTGTGGGTGCCAGATTCACACCCCGCAACCCTGCTTTGGAGGTATAGACCCAACAGGTGGTTAGTGTGACGTCACAGCCCCCCCGCCCCAAACGCACGTTCGGTGTCCAGACCCAACGGGTCTGCACTTGGTCTGCCTGACTTGTGTCTGCCATCCGCCTGATGTGTCACAAATCCCCTTTGATACCGCTCTAGGCCCACACAGCATGCGGAAACGCCAATATTTTTTACCGTTTCTAAAGAGATTACGTTTATCTTTACGAATAGACAATCCTGATTAAATTTGGTCGTGTTTATGTACACTTTTTAAAATAAAATACCTCTCCCCCCCAAACCAAACATTTCAAAATGTTAAAAAAAACAGCTCAGCCATAGAATGTTAGTAAAGATTCCGTTGTGTGATGTCACAATGCACAATGCTCACAGATGTCCAATCGGAATGAATCCATTTACATATGCCTTTGCAGCAGCAACAGCACCAGCCCCTCCCCCCCACCCCCGCAGCCTGTGTCGAAGGGCGTTGTCACGTGTGTGGCAATAGTGAAAGAGGATTGGGGGTGATAGGGAATGGGTAACAGATGGACTGTCCCTACCCCTCCTACTTCAACTCTCCCTCCCCACTCTTCCCCCTCTCTCCTCTCCCCCTCTCTCCCCTCCCACGCCCTCTCTTCCCCCTCCACCACCCCTCTTCACCCCCATCTCCCACCCACCCCTTCACCTCTCTCTTGCACCACTCCCCGTTACCCCTCTGCCCCTCACTCCCCACTGTTCCCCTCTCCCTCCCCCACCTCTCTCCCTCCCCCTCCCTCTCTCCCTCTCTTCCCCCTACTCCTCTCCCCTTCCCCTCATCCCCTCCCCCCCTCTCCCCCCTTCCTGCCCTCCCCGCTCTCCTCCCACTCCCCACTCTCCTCCCCCTCCCTCTCACCCACCCTGATCTCCTCTCCCTCCCCAATCTCTCCCCTTTCCTCTTCCCCCTCTCCCCTCCCTCCCCCTCTCCTCTTCTCTCCCCACCCCGTCTCCCTCTCTCCTCTTCTCTCCCCACCACGGCTTCCTCTCCACCCCTCCCCCGCCTGTGTTTGGGGGGTGGTTAGTGTGAGTGTGATGCCGCAGCCCCCCCCCCCCACCTCCCGCAAACGCACGTTGGGAAAACAGCCCGCCAACAGTCTCTCTGTCTTTAAGACAGAACTGCAGATGCTTGAAAATCAAAGGTACACAAAAAAATGTTTCATAACCTCAGCGGGTGCAGCAGCATCTATGTATCAAAAGAAATAGACAACGTTTCGTGAAAAAACCCGTCTGAGGATGGGTTTCCACCAAAAGCATTGCCTATTTCCTTCACTCCATAGATGCTGTTGCACCCGCAGTGTTTCTCGAGTTTTATTGTGTGTACCAGTCTATCTGTCTCTCCCCTCTCTCTCTCTCTCTGCCCTTCTCTCTTCACAGCCCGCGGCTCAACTCATGCACGCCTGTTCCAACCCACCCCCTTCACCTCTCTCCCCGATCCTCATCTTCCTCTCTCCACCCCGCTCCTCTCTCACCCTCCTCTCTCCCCACCTTCCTCACCCCCCTTCCTCTCAACCCTCCTCCTCCCCCACCTCACATTTTTTTTCTAACATTAAATTTTCTCTCTCTGCACCCCCCCCCCTCGAGACGCACCTGAGAGGTGATGGCTATTCGTCAGTGGATAGGGTGGAGATGGAATAAAAGAAGAAAATTAAAATATTAATATAATATCAAGGGGTGTGATGAGTGTGTGTGTTTGTGGGTGCCAGATTCACACCCCGCAACCCTGCTTTGGAGGTATAGACCCAACAGGTGGTTAGTGTGACGTCACAGCCCCCCGCCCCAAACGCACGTTCGGTGTCCAGACCCAACGGGTCTGCACTTGGTCTGCCTGACTTGTGTCTGCCATCCGCCTGATGTGTCACAAATCCCCTTTGATACCGCTCTAGGCCCACACAGCATGCGGAAACGCCAATATTTTTTACCGTTTCTAAAGAGATTACGTTTATCTTTACGAATAGACAATCCTGATTAAATTTGGTCATGTTTATGTACACTTTTTAAAATAAAATACCTCTCCCCCCCAAACCAAACATTTCAAAATGTTTAAAAAAACAGCTCAGCCATAGAATGTTAGTAAAGATTCCGTTGTGTGATGTCACAATGCACAATGCTCACAGATGTCCAATCGGAATGAATCCATTTACATATGCCTTTGCAGCAGCCACAGCCCCAGCCCCTCCCCCGCAGCCTGTGTCGAAGGGCGTCGTCACGTTTGTGGCAATAGAGAAAGAGGATTGGGGGTGATAGGGAATGGGAAACAGATGGACTGTCCCTACCCCTCCTACTTCAACTCTCCCTCCCCACTCTTCCCCCTCTCTCCTCTCCCCCTCCCTCCCCTCCCACCCCCTCTCTTCCCCCTCCACCACCCCTCTTCACCCCCATCTCCCCCCCACCCCCTTCACCTCTCTCTTGCACCACTCCCCACTACCCCTCTGCCCCTCACTCCCCACTGTTCCCCTCTCCCTCCCCCACCTCTCTCCCTCCCCCTCCCTCTCTCCCTCTCTTCCCGCTACTCCTCTCCCCTTCCCCTCATCCCCTCCCCCCTCTCCCCCTTCCTGCCCTCCCCGCTCTCCTCCCACTCCAAACTCTCCTCCCCCTCCCTCTCACCCACCCTGATCTCCTCTCCCTCCCCGATCTCTCCCCTTTCCTCTTCCCCCTCTCCCCTCCCACCCCGTCTCCCTCTCCCCTCTTCTCTCCCCACCCCGTCTTCCTCTCCCTCCCCTCCCCCCCGAGTGTGTTTGGGGGTGGTTAGTGTGAGTTTGGGGGGTGGTTAGTGTGAGTGGGATGCCGCAGCCCCCCCTCCCGCAAACAGGCGTTGGGAAAACAGCCCGCCAACAGTCTCTGTCTTTAAGACGGAACTGCAGATGCTGGAAAATCGAAGGTACACAAATAAAAACTGTATATCATCAGCGGGTTCAGCAGCATCTATGGATCAAAGAAAATATGCAACGTTTCGGTAGAAAACCATTCTGAGGATGGGCTTCGACCCAAAGCGTTGCCTATTTCCTTCGCTCCATAGATGCTGCTGCACCCGCTGTGTTTCTCCAGCTTTTTTTTGTGTACCAGTCTCTCTCTCTCTCTCTCTGCCCTTCTCTCTTCACAGCCCGCGGCTCAACTCATGCACGCTCGCTCCAACCCCCCCCCCTTCACCTCTCTCCCCCATCCTCTCTTTCCTCTCTCCACCCCTCTCCTCTCTCCCCCTTCCTCTCCACCCTCCTTCCCCCTCTCCTCTTCTCTCCCCACCCCGTCTTCCTCTCCCCACCCCGTCTTCCTCTCCCCCCCTCACCCCATCCCCCGAGTGTGTTTGGGGGTGGTTAGTGTGAGTTTGGGGGGTGGTTAGTGTGAGTGTGATGCCGCATCCCACCCCCCCTCCCGCAAACGCGCGTTGGGAAAACAGCCCGCCAACAGTCTCTCTGTCTTTAAGACGGAACTACAGATGCTGGAAAATCGAAGGTACACAAAAAAACCCTGTATATCATCAGCGGGTGCAGCAGCATCTATGGATCGAAGTAAATAGGCAACGTTTTGGTAGAAAACCAGTCTGAGGATGGGCTTCGGCCCAAAGCGTTGCCTATTTCCTTCGCTCAATAGATGCTGCTGCACCTGCTGTGTTTCTCAAGCTTTTTTTTGTGTACCAGTCTCTCTGTCTCTCCCATCTCTCTCTCTCTCTCTCTGCCCTTCTCTCTTCACAGCCCGCAACTCGACTCATGCACGCCCGCTCCAACCCCCCCTTCACCTCTCACCCCATCCTCTCTTTCCTCTCTCCACCCCTCTGCTCTCTCCCCCTTCCTCTCGACCCTCCTCCTCCCCCTCTTCAAATTTTTTTTTTCTAACATTAAATTTTCCCTCTGCCCCAACACCTCTAGACGCATCTGAGAGGTGAGGGCTATTCGTCAGTGGATAGGGTGGAGATGGGATAAAAGAAGCAAATTAAAAAATTAAAATAATATCAAGGGGTGTGATGAGTTTGTGTGTTTGTGGGTGCCGGATTACGTGCTTTGGAGGAAAGGGGGTGATTAGTGTGATGCCACAGCCTTCCTCCCCCCCCCACAAACACACGTTCGGTGTCCAGACCCAACGGGTCTGCACTTGGTCTAGTATACTTTTAAAACTCTCTGGCTGTCGTCCGTCTGTACGTCTGTACGTCTGTGCGTCCGTACGCCGCCTTTGATACCGCCCCGCGCCCGCGCGGCGCGCGGAAACGCCGATATTTTTTACCGTTTCTAAAGAGGTTACGTTTATCTTTACGAATAGACGATCCCGATTAAATTCGGTCGTGTTTATGTACGCTTTTTAAAATAAAATACCTCTCCCCCCCTCCAAACCAATCATTTCAAAATGTTTAAAAAAACAGCTCAGCCGTAGAATGTTAGTAAAGATTCCGTTGTGTGATGTCACAATGCACAATGGTCACAGATGTCCAATCGGAATGGATCCATTTACATATGCCTTGGCAGCAGCCCCAGCCCCTCCCCCCCCAACCCCCGCAGCATTGGGCATTGTGACATCACAAAACGGAACCTTCATTTACATTCTATTGCTGAGAGCTGTTTGTTTAACATTTTGAAATGTCCCCATTCCCTATCACCCCCACACACGTGGCGACGCCCTGCGACACGTGTGACAAATCGGAATGAATACGTTTACATATGCCCCCAACCCCGCAGCCTGTGTCGAAGGGCGTCGTCACGTGTGTGGCAATAGAGAAAGAGGATTGGGGTGATAGGGAATGGGAAACAGATGGACTGTCCCTACCCCTCCTATTTCAACTCTCCCTCCCCACTCTTCCCCCTCTCCCCCTCCCCCCCCTCCCTTCCCCCTTCACCACCCCTATTCACCCCCATCTCCCACCCACCCCCTTCACCTCTCTCTTGCACCACTCCCTGCTACCCCTCTGCCCCTCACTCCCCACTGTTCCCACCTCTCTCCCTCCCCCTCCCTCTCTCCCTCTCTTCCCCCTACTCCTCTCCCCTTCCCCTCATCCCCACCCCCCTTCCTGCCCTCCCCGCTCTCCTCCCACTCCAAACTCTCCTCCCCCTCCCTCTCACCCACCCTGATCTCCTCTCCCTCCCCAATCTCTCCCCTTTCCTCTTCCCCCTCTCCCCTCCCTCCCCCTGTCCTCTTCTCTCCCCTCCCCGTCTCCCTCTCCCCTCTTCTCTCCCCCCTCCCCTCGAGTGTGTTTGGGGGTGGTTAGTGTGAGTTTGGGGGGTGGTTAGTGTGAGTGTGATGCCGCAGCCCACCCCCCCTCCCGCAAACGAGCGTTGGGAAAACAGTCCGCCAACAGTCTCTCTGTCTTAAAGACGGAACTGCAGATGCTGGAAAATCGAAGGTACACAAAAAAAAACTGTATATCATCAGCGGGTGCAGCAGCATCTATGGATCGAAGGAAATAGGCAACGTTTCGGTAGAAAACCAGTCTGAGGATGGGCTTCGACCCAAAGCGTTGCCTATTTCCTTCGCTCCATAGATGCTGCTGCACCCGCTGAGTTTCACCAGCTTTTTTTGGTGTACCAGTCTCTCTGTCTCTCCCCTCTCTCTCTCTCTCTGCCCTTCTCTCTTCACAGCCCGCAGCTCAACTCATGAACACCCGCTCAAAACCCCCCCTTCACCTATCTCCCACATCCTCTCCTTCCTCTCTCCACACCCTCCTCTCTCTCCCCCTTCCTCTCCCCCCTTCCTCTCTCCCCCTTCCCTTCTCCCCCTTCCTCTCCCCCCTTCCTCCTCCCCCTCTTCAATTTTTTTTAATTCTAACATTAAATTTTCTCTCTCTGCCCCCCCCCCCCTCTAGACGCACCTGAGAGCTGAGGGCTATTCGTCAATGGATAGGGTGGAGATGGGATAAAAGAAGCAAATTAAAAGGGTTGTGATGAGTGTGTGTGTATGTGGGTGCCAGATTCCCACCCCGCAACCGTCCTTTGGAGGAAAGGGGGTGGTTAGTGTGACGCCACAGCACCTCCCCCCCCCCACCCGCAAACGCACGTTCGGTGTCCAGACCCAACGGGTCTGCACTTGGTCTCTCTCTCTCTCTCCCCATTCTCTCTCTCCCCATTCTCTCCCTCACCTTTCTCTCTCTCCCTTCTCTCTCTCTCCCTTCTCTCTCTCCCTTATCTCTCTCTCTCCATTCTCCCTCCCTTCTCTCTCTCCCTCTCTCTCCCTTCTCTCTCTCCTTTCACTCTCTCCCTTCTCTCTCTCCCTTCTCTCCCTCACAGCCCGCGACTCGACTCATGCACGCCCGCTCCAACCCCCCCCTTCACCTCTCTCCCCCATCCTCTCTTTCCTCTCTCCACCCCTCTCCTCTCTCCCCCTTCCTCTCCACCCTCCCTCTCCCTCTCCTCTTCTCTCCCCACCCCGTCTCCCTCTCCCCTCTTCTCTCCCCACCCCGTCTTCCTTCCCCCCGAGTGTGTTTGGGGGTGGTTAATGTGAGTTTGGGGGGTGGTTAGTGTGAGTGTGATGCCGCAGCCCACCCCCCCTCCCGCAAACGCGCGTTGGGAAAACAGCCCGCCAACAGTCTCTCTGTCTTTAAAATATTAATATAATATCAAGGGGTGTGATGAGTGTGTGTGTTGTGGGTGCCAGATTCACACCCCGCAACCCTGCTTTGGAGGTACAGACCCAACGGGTGGTTAGTGTGACGTGACAGCCCCCGCCCCAAACACACGTTCGGTGTCCAGACCCAACGCGTCTGCACTTGGTCTGCACTCCCCACTCTTCCCCTCTCCCTCCCCACCTCTCTCCCTCCACCCTCCCTCTCTCCCTCTCTTCCCCCTACTACTCTCCCCTTCCCCTCATCCCCTCTCCCCCCTTCCTGCCCTCCCCGCTCTCCTCCCACTCCAAACTCTCCTCACCCGCCCTCTCACCCACCCTGATCTCCTCTCCCTCCCCAATCTCTCCCCTTTCCTCCTCCCCCTCTCCCCTCCGCCCCCCTCTTCCCTCCCCTCCCTCCCCTCTTCTCTCCCCACCCCGTCTCCTTCTCTCCCCCTACCTTCCTCTCCCCAACCCCGTCTCCCTCTCCCCCACTCCCCCCGCCTGTGTGTTTGGGGGGTGGTTAGCGTGAGTGTGGTGCCGCAACCGCAGCCCCCCCCCCCCCCAAACGCAAGGTAAACAAAAAAAATGAAGTATAAACTCAGCGGGTGCAGCAGCATCTTTGGATCGAAGGAAATAGGCAATGTTTCATAACAAAACACGTCTGAAGATGGGTTTCGGCCACAAACATTGCCTATTTTCTTCGCTCCATAGATGCTGCTGCACCCGCTGAATTTCACCACCTTTTTTGGGTGTACCAGTCTCTCTGTCTCTCCCCTCTCTCTCTCTCTCTGCCCTTCTCTCTTCACAGCCCGCAGCTTAACTCATGAACACCAGCTCAAAACACCCCTCTTCACCTATCTCCAACATCCTCTCCTTACTCTCTCCACATCCTCCTCTCTATCCCCCTTCCTCGCACCCCTTCCTCTCTCCCCCTTCCTCTCCACCCTCCTCCTCCCCTTCAATTTTTTTTAATTCTAACATTAAATTTTCACTCTCTGCCCCCCCCCCCCCTCTAGACGCACCTGAGAGGTGAGGGCTATTCGTCAGTGGATAGGGTGGAGATGGGATAAAAGAAGCAAATTAAAAAATTAAGATAATATCAAGGGTTGTTATGAGTGTGTGTGTTCGTGGGTGCCAGATTCCCACCCCGCTACCGTGCTTTGGAGCAAATGGGGTGGTTACTGTGACGCCACAGCACCCCCCCCCCACCCGCAAACGCACGTTCGGTGTCCAGACCCAACCGGTCTGTACTTGGTCTAGTATACTTTTAAAACTCTCTGGCTGTCGTCCGTCTGTACGTCTGTACGTCTTTACGTCCGTACGCCGCCTTTGATACCGCCCCTGGCCCACACAGCGCGCGGAAAGGCCCATATTTTTTACCATTTCCAAAGAGATGACATTTATCTTTACGAATAGCCACTCCTGATTAAATTCGGTCCTGTTTATGTACACGTTTTTTTAAAATAAAATCCACCCCCCTCCCCACCCCCATGTGATTTTCTCCGATTTTCTCCGAAAACGACGCCATCTTTTTTTTCCCGATTTTCTCCGAAAACGACGCCATCTTTTTTTCTCCGATTTTTTCCGAAAACGACGCCATCTTTTTTTCAGCAGATTGTCACCCCGGGGTCTGAAGCACGTTCGGGAACAACACCCCAGGGTGTCAAACACTTTCGGGGACCAGACCCAACGGGTCTGCACTTGGTCTAGTATAATATTAAAACTCTGTGTGTGTGTGTCTGCTTGACTTGTACCAGCCAGCCCCTTTGATACCGCGCTACGCCAACACCGCACGCAGAAACGCCGAGATTTTTTCCATTTCGATAGATTTCATTTTTCTTTACGATTAGCCACTCCTCATTACATTTTGTTGTATTTATGTACACATTTTTAAATAAAATCCATCACCCCACCCCCCCACTAACTCATTTTGTCTCCTCCTGCTGGTCACCCACCATAACGGCTGCTGTCAACTGCCTCTGCTCCGAAAACGACGCCATCTTTTTTTCGCTAGCGATTTTCACCCCGGGGTATGAATCACGTTCGGACTCTAAAACCCCGGGTTCTGAAGCACGTTCAGTGTCCAGGGGTCTGAAGCACATTCTGAATTTTCACCCCGGGGTCTGAAACACCTTCTGGGGTTTTTCCGCACCCCGGGGTCTGAAGCACGTTCGGGATCTCACACCCCGGGGTCTTAAGCACGTTCGGTGTCCAGACCCAACGTGTCTGCACTTGGTCTAGTATACTTTTAAAACTCTGTGTGTGTGTGTGTGTGTGTGTGTGGGGGGGGTTTGTTTGTGGGTGTATGTCAGATTAAATTTTCAGATTAGATTTTTGGCCTTTGATTCGTTGGTCCGCCAAAACCACACGCAAAAATTCTGAGATTTTTTCCATTTCGCTGGCCATTTCACTTTTACATTCGCAAATCCACTCCTCATTAAATTTCATCATTTTTATCTACACATTTTTAATAACCCCCCCCCCCCCTCCTCCCCACTCACTCATTTTTTCGCCTCCTGCTGCCCAGCCACCATAACGGCTGCTGCCACCCGGTTCTCCTCCAAAAATGGCGACATTTTTGCCAACAGTTGCTGCCGCCCGGCTCTCCTTCACTTCCCCCCACCCCCGGCCCGGCTCTGTCACGCTGGCTCAAGCCAAAGATAGCCTGTTCCCCGCTGTTTTTCGCCGTCCTCTGTCCGAGTGTGAGGAATGGGTTAATAGGTATAGTTGATTTAGACAAGAACCCATTGTCTAGTAGGGAGTATAGAACGGAGAATAAGGGGAGTAAAGTACAAGTACAAATGGTGACTTTTCAAGGATGAGAACAGAGAAGATAAAGAGACCGTCCATTCTGGAATTAGGGTAAGGGTCATGAGAAACACTCTGTGCGCTTGCGTAATGAGATAAATGAATATTGCAAACACACCCATCATGACAAGATGTCTCATTTAAATGTACATGCGATGTATGATCTGGGAGGCACCAGGGGCGGTACCTGTAGAATGTGCACCTCAGTGCTCTGATTTGACAAGAGCCCGAAGGGGAGGAATAAATGTAACAAATGTAAAATGATGTGAATAAGAGAGAGATGAATTCCATCTCTCGGTGTGTCTTGACAGGGGAGACACCCAACTCTGCAGACTTGCTAATAAATAAACTTGTTTCTCTACATTCTCTACGCATCGTGAGTGTTCTTTCACAACTTGCGCCTGACAGCTTGGGGGCTCGTCCTCGGGATCCCCACTCCGGCCAACTGGCGACAGTATACGGAAGAAGGGACGGTGCACCCCGTTGATTTCAACGGTCCCAGACCCCTAGATTGTCGTCAGCGGTTTGAGCGAGTGATATCCAGGACCAGAGATTAGAGAAACAAGTGGGAGTTCCGATCCGGAGGAAGATCGGGGGGAAATTCGCGAAGGAGCCAAATCGAGTGATTCTTGTGCACAAGACCCGGGTAAGAAAACTGACAATTAAGTACTACTCGGGCGATTAAATAAGACCTTGTGGATACCGCCCTGAAGAATTCAGGGGTCTGTACGGGCAAGGCAGAAAAGGCGGGAAAATAGATCTGGGGTAAACAGATCGGGGGTAAACAGATCGGGGGGGAAATTCCGATCGGGAGGATGGGCAATGAAAACGGAAAGCCCACAAGGGAGGGGAAGGGCGGTAAGCCCGACCCCAGCATTCTGCCTGATAGTCCGTTGGGGCGAATGCTGAGCCTCTGGGGGCAGAGAAATACCCAGGGATTGGAGAAGACAAAAATGATTCGATTCTGTTATTTTGAGTGGCCAAAACACCCGATCAAAGGAGACTCGGTCTGGTGGCCGAAGAATGGGTCAGATGAGGATTGGGTGCGACAGGCATTGAATGTTTATGTGAATAATAAATCTAACCTGTTGATAGAAGAAACCATGTATGCCGCGGTATGGGAGACGGGATGTAATCTGTTAAAATTAAAAGAAGAGGCTGAACAGTCAAGCCCCTCTTCACCCCCATGGGATATACTGGAGAACCTACCTCCTCCCTATGTACACCCACCACCTGGAGTAGCACCACAGATCCCACCCCCGCCTCCACATGCGGCGGCGGTGGAAGAGGTGACACCCGGACGCGCTCAGGTGGTAAGGAGAAAGGTTAGGGTAAAGCAAGAACCTAATAACAATGTTACTGACGGTGATGACACCGACAGTGAACAATCGGACCCCAGGAGTGAGGACGGGGAGGAGATAGAAAGACAGGAGGCGGCTGGGGTAGATGAATTAAATCACCCGCCACCGAGAGAGGGAGTCAGGAGGTCGGACAGAGTAAAAATAATACCGATAAAAATTAGACCCTTAAGGGAGGTACCCATGGGAGGACCCCACGGGGGAATGGGATTTGTTAATGTCCCCTTAACCAGTACCGAGGTAAGGAACTTCAAGAAGGAGATGAAAAGCCTCCTTGGAGATCCTTTAGGTCTGGCGGAACAGATAGATCAATTCCTTGGGCCAAACACTTATACATGGGAGGAGTTAATGGCCATTATGGGGAATCTCTTCACACCAGAGGAGAGGCAAATGATTAGGGCAGCGGCAATGAAAAAGTGGGAACAGGAGAACCAGCCAGGGCAGCAAAATGCGGCGGCCGCAGACAAATTCCCAGTACAAGAGCCAGATTGGGACAAGGGAATAGCAGCAGGACGAGGAAATATGAGGGACCTGCGGGATATAATTATAAAAGGGATTAAAGAGGCAGTACCCAAAGGACAGAATTTTGAACGAGCATTTGAGAATGGACAGCAGAAAGATGAGGCCCCGACAACGTTCCTTCAAAGACTCAGGAATAACATGCAACAGTATTCCGGAATAGATCCGGACTCAGAGGCAGGACAACAACTGCTCAGGGCCAATTTCGTGACCAAATCCTGGCCTGATGTAAGGAAGAAGTTAGAAAAGATGGAAGATTGGAATGAGAAAGTACTGTCTCAGTTACTTACGGAGGCCCAGAAAGTGTACGTGCGAAGGGATGAGGAAAAACAGAAGGGAAAGGCAAAGATTATGTTGCAGGCAGTAAAGCAAGTAGTAGACAAGGAAAAGGGAGGCACAGGATGGCGAGGGAGTTACTCCCGAGGCAGGGGAAGAGGACGCGGCAGGGGCCGCGGAAGAGGAGGATATGAAGAAGGATATGGAGAAGGATTCGGCAGGGGCCGGGGAAAAACGAGTACGGGACAAAGTTGGAGGACAGGACCTTCAAAATGTTATTTTTGTAATAAGGAAGGACACTTCAAAAGGGAGTGCCCTGAGCGTGTAGCGGAGTCCCGTACGTACAGTATGATGGAGAATGAATAGGGGGGTCAGGGGTTCCCGTCCCTGGGGTCGGGGGACTATAGAAGGGAACCCTTGGTAAATTTAAAAATAGGACCCCAGGGAGAAGATACGGTGTTCATGGTAGATTCAGGAGCGGAGCGATCAAGTGTAACCAAAGTACCAATAGGTATGAAGGCAGGACAAGGGAGAATTAAAATTACTGGAGTAGGGGGGACTGTAATGGTAGCTCCCGAGATAGGAGGCGTGAATGTAAGGTATGGACATCGGGAGGCAGTAGAGGACTTAATCTTAGTCCCTCAGGCTGGTATAAATTTAATGGGCAGAGATTTACAAATACAATTGGGGATAGGCACAGCACCGGTAGAGGGAAGGATAGTGGTTCAGTTGTATACTCTAAGAGAGGCGGATGAGCAAAGAATTAATGACCAAGTATGGGCCAAGGAAGGAAACAGAGGAGGTTTGCAAATACCCCCTCTACAGATAGTATTAAAGGACGGTGCCGACATAGTACGAGTAAGACAGTACCCCATTTCGACCGAGGGTCAAAAAGGCTTACAACCAATGATTGAGAATTTATTAAAGGACGGGGTATTGGAACCATGTATGTCCCCCTACAATACTCCGATCCTACCAGTCAGAAAGACCGACGGGACGTTTAGACTCGTACAGGACTTAAGGGAATTGAACAAGGTAGTCCGAGCCCGACACCCGGTAGTACCTAACCCTTACACCATCATGGGACGGATACCCCCAAGCCACAAATGGTTTAGTGTGGTAGATTTAAAGGACGCTTTCTGGAGTTGTCCGCTGGCAACAGAGAGTAGAGACTTATTCGCCTTTGAGTGGGAAAACCCTAACACCGGGCGGAGGCAACAATTCCGGTAGGCGGTGCTCCCTCAAGGTTTTACAGAATCACCCAATTTATTCGGCCAAATTTTAGAGCAGGTACTGGAGGATTTCCCAGGTCACGGGGAAATGCAACTATTACAGTACGTGGACGACCTTCTCTTGTCAGGAGAGAGGGAAGAAGAAGTAAGGGACGCCACGATAGTCCTGTTAAACTTCTTGGGGAAGAAGGGGTTAAGGGTGTCCCGTAACAAGCTTCAATTTGTGGAACAGGAGGTAAAATATTTAGGACACCTGATAAGCGGAGGAAAGAGACGAATAAACCCCGAAAGGATAGCTGGAATCACGGGAGTTCCACTCCCGAGGAATAAGAAAGAAATCCGGAAATTCCTGGGGTTGATAGGATACTGTCGATTGTGGATAGATGATTATGCCCGACAGGTGAAATTCCTGTATGATAAATTGGGAGAAGAAAAAGACAAGGTTAAGTGGACCCCTGAACAGGAGGTGGAATTTGGGAAATTAAAGAACAGTCTGATTACTGCTCCCGTGTTGGCCCTACCCTCGTTAGAACATCCTTTCCATCTCGTCGTAAATTCGGACAAGGGGGTGGCACTAGGGGTACTTACCCAGAAGAGAGGGGGGAACCGACAGCCGGTGGCCTTCCTCTCAAAAATATTAGATCCAGTCTCCCGGGGATGGCCGGGATGCATACAAGCGGTAGCAGCCACGGCAATATTGGTGGAGGAGAGTAGAAAATTAACCTTTGGAGGAGCTCTGGTTGTTTCTACGCCACACACAGTAAGAACCATACTCACTCAGAAATCCAACAGATGGTTAACGGACTCTAGAATTTTAAAGTACGAGGCCATCCTATTGGAAAAAGACGATTTAAGTATAATTACGGATAAGAACCTTAACCCGTCCCAATTCCTGTATCCAGCAGAAAAACCGGGCAATGAGGGGGAGGACCCAGTACACTGCTGTAGTGAAATAATAGATTTACAGACAAAAAGTAGAGAAGACTTGGAAGAACTACCTCTGGCTGAGGGCAGCCGGTGGTTTATAGATGGGACCTCCAGGTGTATAGATGGAAAAAGACATAGTGGGTACGGTATAGTGAACGGGGAAACTATGGAAGAAATTGAAAGCGGTAGGCTGCCTGGTAGTTGGTCAGCCCAATCTTGTGAAATATATGCATTAATGAGAGCTTTGGAACTATTGGAGGGGAAGGAAGGAACAGTATATACCGATTCAAAATACGCCTTTGGGGTAGTACACACCTTTGGGAAAATCTGGAAAGAGCGAGGAATGATAACAGCTCGAGGGAAAGAATTAGCGCATGAGCAATTGATAGGGCAGACACTGGAGGCCTTGCAGAAACCAGAAAGAATAGCCATAGCACATGTGGCAGGGCATCAGAAGGGTAACACCCTAGAGGCCAGAGGAAATAGGGCAGCAGATGAGGTTGCAAAAAGAGCAGCCACAGAACAGATGGTAGAAATAATGTCACTAATACCTTTAAGGGAACAAGAGGAAAAGATACCAATCTTTAGTGAGAAAGAGCAGGAACACATGAGGGAAATGGGAGCCCGGCTTACCCCAAATGGGAAATGGTGGACACCGGATGGGAAGCAGCTATTGAACAAAGAAATTATAAGGGAGTTATTAGGGAGGCTGCATGGGCAAAGCCATTGGGGAACCCAAGCTCTCTGTGACACCCTCCTCAGAACCTACGCTTGCCGTGGGATGTATACCATGGCCAAACAAGTCATAGGGGGCTGTGTAATATGTCAGCGAATTAACAAGAAAATCATGAGAGCAGTCCCGGGAGGAGGACAACCATTGGCAATTAGCCCCTTCCAAAGAATACAGATAGATTTCACCGAGTTGCCCCGGGTACAGAAATGGAAGTACCTGTTAGTGGTAGTGGACCATTTCACTAGATGGGTAGAGGCATTCCCCACAGCAACTGCCACCTCACAGGCGGTAGCCAAGGTATTATTGGAGCAAATTATACCCAGATATGGGATTGTGGAAACAATAGACTCGGATAGAGGGACCCATTTTGCCTCCAAGACACATAAAATGATATGCGAAGCACTAGGAATTGAATGGAAGTTGCATACACCGTGGCATCCCCAGAGCTCCGGGAAGGTGGAAAGAATGAATGGCACCTTAAAGACCCAAATCACCAAGTTGATAGAGGAAACGAGACTCCCCTGGACTAAGTGCCTTCCGATAGCCTTGTTGAGAATCCGCACGGCACCTCGGAAAGACATAGGGGTATCACCATATGAAATGTTATTCGGGCTCCCATACTTAGGGGAGATAGAAGGGGTCCCAACAATACAAGGGAATGATTTATTCCTAAGGAACTATTTATTGGCAGTGTCCCAATCTCTTGCAGAACTAAAAATTAAAGGATTGCTGGCCCAGAGCCCACCACTGGATTTCCCGATACACTCAGTCAAGGCTGGGGACTGGGTACTAATAAAAACGTGGAAAGAAGAAAAGCTGCAACCTAAGTGGACTGGACCCTACCAGGTGTTACTAATCACCGAGACAGCAGTACGAACAAAAGAGAAAGGGTGGACACACGCAAGCCGATTTAAGGGTCCTGTGGAGGCCCCACCAGACAATATCAGCCCGTGGACTGTGCGCAAAGGAGAGGAACCATTGACTTTGGTATTCACCAAGACCCCGCACGGAAAATGAAGACTTCATGCTGGTGGATCGTGTGTTGGGTGGTTACCCAACTCGTGAGTAACATAACATGTATAAAAATCACAATACCACAAAATAGAAAGTCCACCACCATCCCATTTAATGTATGTAAAGGAAAATGGTGGTGCGGATATAGAATGTATGTATGCACCCATCCCTGTAAAGATTGGCACGCGGTGTTTACTTCATCAAGATATGGGTGGCATCGAACCACCTATCAAACTGATAGGTGGAAAGTATATAAAAACCCAAATGAGGGATTGCCAGGACGCGTATATGTGAGCATACAGAGTGTTCAAATGCAGGAAAGTGGTAGGTATTGGATATGTGCAGATAGAACAGGGAAGGACGCATGCCTGAGGTTTGAGATAGAAGTGAAGCTAGACGGGAATATGGTAAAATATGAGGATGGGAGGGAAAGGTTCCAGATAGATGACAGTCAGAGTAGGAGTCCCTGGGCAACACCAGCACCACCGGTAGTAAGAAATGTCACCACGGAAAATGAGCCTAAGGATTTGAAGATAATGATAGTAGCAGGAGAAACAGAATTAAGGCAGTTATATGAGGAGGGAATACCTACAGGAGGAAAGGGAGCCAACACCTGGCTTGCCTGGATGATGTACACGGCCAGGAGTATGCAACACACCAATTGCTACGCCTGCGCCGGAGCTAAGCCTCAGCTGGTTCCAGTACCATTTCCCTTGAATTGGGATAGGACACCTGGGGCTATGCCATGTATACTACAGCTATTCACGAATCCCATCCTACCAAAGGATGCGACCTGCCAGAGTTATCATTACCTATTCCCGGCTAGCAACAACAATACAAAGGGCCGAAGGACAGACCCACGACCTCCTCCATTTAGAACTCCCCTTGGGGAGGAGGGATTTGAGTGCTATACCAGATATAACCCAGATGGACAGAAAATGGGGGAGGTGCTGAACTGCAATCAGACGTATAACATAACGGCTGAGGGACAGGGCCCACTGTTCAAAAGCTCCTGGCTGAGAAAGCAGATAGTCAGTAGAGCCAATGTCTGGTGGTGGTGCGGGGAGAATACCCTGTGGCCTCGGTTACCAGGGTCATGGACGGGAACCTGTACCCTCACACAACTGATGATGCCCTTCACCATAGCAGTAGAACATGCTGTAGAACTCAATGAAGGAAGCCGACAACAGAAGAGAGGGGTGAGAGGATCATTCGACACACACATATATATAGATGCGATAGGGGTGCCAAGAGGGGTATCCGATGAATTCAAAGCCAGAAACCAGATAGCTGCGGGTTTTGAGTCCATGCTCTTCTGGTGGTCCACAATTAATAAAAATGTGGACTGGATCAACTACCTATACTACAATCAACAACGCTTTATAAATTACACTCGAGATGCGGTTGAAGGATTAGCGGAACAACTGACAGATACCAGCCTAATGGCCTGGCAAAATCGCATGGCCTTAGATATGCTACTGGCTGAGAAGGGAGGGGTGTGTGGAATGTTTGGGGAACAATGTTGCACCTTCATCCCCAACAACACTGCTCCTGATGGGTCAGTATCGAGAGCCCTAGCAGGTCTCACCTCCCTGTCTATCGAATTGGCCGAGAACTCCGGAGTAGACACCTCCTGGACCGGGTTTCTAGACTCCTGGTTTGGGAAATGGAAGCACATCTTTACCTCAGCCCTAACATCAGTGGTAGTTATGATGGGGTTGCTGTGCCTATTTGGATGTTGTATCATTCCCTGCGTACGGGGGTTGTCTCAGCGGTTGATAGAGACAGCCCTGACCAAGAATGACGCCGCCATGATGGCCTTTAGAGAGATTAGAGAGAGATTCCTTTATTTGTCATTCAGACCTTTCGGTCTGAACGAAATTTCGTTGCCTGCAGTCATACATATAATAATAAATAACAAAACACACAATAAACACAAATTAACATCCACCACAGTGAGTTCACCAGGCACCTCCTCACTGTGATGGAGGCAAAAGTCTTAAAGTCTCTGTCTCTTCCCGCTTTGTTCTCCCTCTGCGCTGAGGCGATCCAGGCTTCTGACGCTGTGACCCCGCCGGGTGATGGTAAGTCAGTCCCGCGGCTGAATCCGTGCTCCGTTTAGAACACAGTATGACCAGCGAGAGGAAGATAAAGAGGCGAAGATTCTGCTGCTAGCATTAGAGAAGGGGCAGATAGTCTAAATCAAAGATTACAGTAGCAAAAGTAAAAGTGTGGATTGTGAGGAAGGGGGTAATAGGTATAGTTGATTTAGACTAGAACCCATTGTCTAGTAGGGAGTATAGTAGGGAGTATAGAAGGGAGGATAGGGGGAGTGAAGAACAAGTACAGATGGTGACTTTTTCAAGGATGAGAACAGAGAAGATAAGGAGACCGTCCATTCTGGAATTAGGGTAAGGGTCATGAAAAACTCTCTATGCGCTTGCGTAATGAGATAAATGAATATTGCAAACACGCCCATCATGACAAGATGTCTCATTTAAATGTACATGCGATGTATGATCTGGGAGGCACCAGGGGCGGTACCTGTAGAGTGTGCACCTCAGTGCTCTGATTTGACAAGAGCCCGAAGGGGAGGAGTAAATGTAACAAATGTAAAATGATGTGAATAAGAGAGAGATGAATTCCATCTCTCGGTGTGTCTTGATAGGGGAGACACCCAACTCTGCAGACTTGCTAATAAATAAACTTGTTTCTCTACATTCTCTACGCATCGTGAGTGTTCTTTCACAATTTGCGCCTGACACCCAATCAGTACCCCGTTCCTGCCTTATCCCCATATCCCCTGACTCCGCTATTTTTAAGAGCCCTATCTAGCTCTCTCTTGAAAGTATCCAGAGAACCTGCCTCCACTGCCCTCTGAGGCAGAGAATTCCACAGAATGGAATCCTATTGTGCATTGGGGCGGACCTGTGATACTATTCCTAATTTACATATAACCTATTCTCCTCACATCCTCACCCATTCCCCTCGGATTCTACCACCCATCTACATAGGGTGATATGCAGCGGCCAATTATCCCACCAATCCACACATCTTTTGGGATGTGGGAAAACACTGGAACACCCAGATGAAGCCCAGTGGTTACAGTGGGAGAGTGCAAACACCACACACACGGCTTTGGAGCTGTGAGACAGCAGGATTTTAGTTTAATTTAGAGATACAGTGCGGAAACAGGCCCTTCGGCCCACCGGGTCCGCGCCGACCAGCGATCCCCACACGCTAACACTATCTCCACACACCAGGGAAATTTTTACATTTACCAAGCCAATTAACCTACAAACCTTTACGTCTTTGGAGTGTGGGAGGAAACCGAAGATCTCGGAGAAAACCCACGGGGAGAACGTGCAAACTCCGTCCAGACAGCACCCGTAGTCAGGATCGAACCTGGGTCTCTGGCGCTGCATTCGCTCCAAGGCAGCAGCTCTACCGCTGCGCCAGCGTGACCGTCTGCTAGCTGTGCTACTTTGCCGCCCAGCCCAGTCACCCCAAATTTAAGATTTTCATCCTTTGTTCAAATGCTTATTGCACCATCAATGACTTATATCTGAAATAACTGTGAGGCCTGAAATGTTCTGCGATTCTTTCATTTTGGTCTCTTCTAAACCCACAAATTTATATGCCACCACTGGCAGCCATGCTATTAGCCATCTGCACTTTCCTCCTGGAATCCTGGCTCTCCTTCCTTCCCCCAAACACAAAATCTACAAAGGCCATGGCAGGTCATGAAGTCTAATGTGGCTTTGAGATGACTTGGTGGTCTGAGTGTTCCTCCTAATGACACGCTGGGATTTTTTTTTTTTTTTTTTTTTTGGTGTGTGTGTGTGTGTGTGTGTGCGTGCGTGCGTGCGTGCGTGCGTGCGTGCGCGTGTGTGTGTTAAAATGTGTAAATAAAAGATTGAGCTGTGGTTGAATTAAAGTTGTCATGTTCTCTCCCTTTCCAGTGTTGTAACTTGATGCTTGTGGAGGTTATACCGAAGGAGCCTCTTGGTTTCAGTGTTTTCCACTACAAGAATCCCAAAATGCAGCATACAGGACAACCTCTCGTTGTGTTCTACAGGGTAAGCGTGGCATGGCTTCATGAATAAACAGCAGGCAGGAGATGAGAAGGTGTTTCCTGGCAGCAGCTGTGGATGTGCTATACAAATATTGACGCTACAGCCAAGAAACCACACCAACGCCACTTCTTCCTCAGAAGATTAGGGAAATTTGGCATGTCTCCAATGACTCTTACCAATTTCTACTGACGTGCTGAAGAAAGCATCCTATCAGGATGCATCACAACTTGGTTTGGCATCCACTCTGCCCAAGAATGCAAGAAGTTGCAGAGTATGAAGCCACCCACACCCTCAAAACCATCTACATTTCACGATGCCTTAGGAAAGCAGCCAACATAACCACAGATCACTTACCTCACACCCCAGTCATTACCTCTTCTACCTACTCCCATCGGGCAGAAGATACAAAGCATGAAAGCATGAATGATTAGATTGATGAAAAGCTCTTTCCCGCTGTTATCAGACTATTGACATGCTCAGTCAAGTCAAGTCAAGTCACATTTATTTATATAGCACATTTAAAAAACAACTCTCGTTGGCCAAAGTGCTTTACATTTGTTATAAGAATAGCACAACAAAACAAACTACATACATATATACATGTGACCTTCACTCAGAGGACGTCAGGAAAGGCTTAGGAGTATAGATAAGTCTTTAGTCTTGACTTAAAAGAGTCGATGGAGGGGGCGGTTCTGATGGGAAAGGGTATGCTGTTCCACAGTCTAGGGGCTGCAACCGCAAAGGCGCGGTCGCCCCTGAGCTTATGCCTAGACCGTGGGATATTCAGCAACCCCAAGTCGGCCGATCTGAGGGGCCTGGAGGTGGAGTGGTGGGTGAGAAAACTTTTTATGTAGGTGGGGGCAAGCCCATTGAGGGCTTTGTAGACATGGAGGAGGATCTTAAAGTTTATACAGAACCGCACAGGGAGCCAGTGGAGAGAGGCCAGGATCGCGGTGATGTGGTCCCTCTTTCAGGTGCCCGTCAGGAGTCTCGCTGCAGCGTTTTGGACCAGTTGCAGGCGGGACAGGGAAGATTGGCTGATGCCAGTGTAAAGGGAGTTGCAGTAATCTAGGCGGGAGGAGATGAATGTGTGGATGATCTTTTCCAGGTCATCAAACTGGAGGAATTGTTTTAATTTAGCTATCATCCGAAGCTGAAAGAAGCTAGCTTTTACCACGGCATTGACTTGTTTGTCAAATTTCAGTGCTGAGTCAAATATCACGCCAAGATTTTTGACGTGAAGTTTGAGTAGTGGGGTAAGGCTTCCAAGGCTGCCATCTATCATTTTGATTGAGTCCGAGGGGCCGAGAAGGATGACCTCAGACTTACTCTCGTTTAGTTGGTGGAAGTTCTGGGCCATCCAACACTTTATATCCTCGAGGCAGTGGGTAAGGTTAAACAGATTTGATTGGTTTTTGGGCTTCAGGGGGAGATAGAGTTGTGTATCGTCTGCGTAGCAATGGAAGGAAATGCCGTGCCTTTCAATGACTTGGCCTAAGGGGAGCATATACAGGGAGAAGAGAATGGGGCCAAGGATGGAACCTTGTGGAACCCCACAGCACAGACCTTCTCAGGCTGTCGTCCTGATCTCCCGATCTATCGCATTGTGACTCTTGTTCTTCTTTCTATTGCACTTTTTTGTGCCTTGTAACACTATATTCTGCACTCTTTTAAATTTTTAAATACATTTTGTACTACCTGATGTATTCACTCACTTCATCTTGCACGCAAATCAGGTGTTCATATTTTCTGATTTAGTGGTTACATTTTGACTTTTTTTTGTAATTTTTCTAATGTATGCAAGTTATTCCACAAAAAGGACTGTCCTCTTATATGGGTTAAAGTACGAAGATTCCGCTACCAGTGCTTCATGAAGTGGAAAAGGAAGTTCTGATTGGGTTCCAGAAATAGGCTAGGCATTTAATTGAATGTATATTTTTTACACTTAATAATTCAAATCATAAGCTGGGGGAACTCAGCGTGTTAACTGTGGAGGGAGCTGGACAGACGATGTTTCAGATCAAGATATTCAGTCTGAAAAAGAGTCTTGACCCAAAATACCGTCTGTCCATTTCCCTCCACAGATGCTGCCTGAACTGTTAAATTCCTCCAGCTCTTTGTTTTTTTGCTTAAGATTAGTAAGATTAAACGAGAACTTACCAGTTTGAAGTTTGATCTTTATTTTATGAGGAGTTACGTTGGTGATTACGTGAAGAAGACCCGTCAGGCCGCCTGCGCATCAATCTTCAAAGCAGCGGTGTGAAATCACAAACAACAAGACCGAAGTAATATAGTAACCTAATAAAATGAGTAAATTAAGAACTTGCATCTGACCTTTGTGATAGAGGGTTGGGCCGTGGTGGGCACGTAATCACCAACGTAACTCCTCATAAAATAAAGATCAAACTTCAAACTGGTAAGTTCTCGTTTAATCTTACTATTTTACTTCGGAGTCACGTGAGTGACTACGTGAAGATTTTAAAGCTTTGTGATTTCATGCCGCAGATACAAATCCCGGCTTCTCACTGCATTGATTGACTCGGAACGAGAAATAATCAATAATGCATTAATAATGACATTTGCATGACAAATGCAGTAATTCATTTATTTGAATAAAAGAATTAACAATATCCCTTTAACCCAGGGAAATTTAAGCAGAACTTAATATAGTATCTGCAAACAGCCCCGTATTGGCAATAGGCCGATGGTAAAATTGTTGACACACCAACTTATTAGATCACCCGGCGGCTGCGAAAGTATGGTCGACGAGACGTCCTTCGCCCTGGTCACCAATGTTGCTGCTAAATCAAATGGGATGTAAAACATCAATGTTCCCACCTGCAGCAACCAAAACTTGTTTTAACCATCTTAAAATAGTCTGAACTGACACTATCTTGTATGGTTTTTCATGAATGATAAACAATCTTGTTTTCATATTTCATAAGACCTTTGTAGCCTCAATGTATTGCAACAAATATGTCTTAACAGATAGACATGGATCCATGGAATATGCTAATAAAACACTCTTGAATCCTGTCACACCTGATCCTACTTCATTTGAGTAGGTCATAAAATGTAAAACATAACATAATCCTGAGGTACTTCCATCCTGTGTATCTGTAACTTTTGTAATGTCTGCACTCTCTGTACTTGTTACAAGTGCCATAAGCATGACTACCTTCATGCTAAACTTGGCCAAATCAAATCAGAATCGTACCAAGAGTCCATTGATGAAGTAGCTTAAACCAACTCTATGTTCCAGATTCCCATCCTAGGTTTAGAAGGTCTGGAATTAAAATTCCTTTCATTAATCTGGAAATGAAAGAACGAGACTCAACAGGATGTCTTTCCGACCTCATCAATAAAAAAAGGAGGATAATGTACTTCTGGCTGAATAAAACGCACTATAACTCAACCCCTCAAATAGAGTGTTGAGAAAACCCAAGACATTTGAGACATGTGCCGTACAACATTTCATATTCTTTTATACACAGAAACATTTTCCCCATTCTTTACATAATGGCAGCATGTAGCAGCATTTACAGAGTTAAATGTAGCAGCATTTACAGAGTCACAACTCAGATTCGCAAATGTACTGCTTTTGAGTACTCTACCGCCAGATTGCTGTAAGCATGTCCACGGCATGCCCAGACAATCCTCTTTTTAAAAACCTGCAAATTAACAGATCCATATAGGCATATAATGGATTTTCCTCTCCAATTATCGCATACACCAGTAACTCCCTTCTTTTGGGAACCTTTATCAGAAACTGTGTCATAAATTCCAATATCAAAGGGAACCATGGCTGCGTAGACCAGTCTGGTACTACCAGTACCCCAGAGGCAGCATCCTGCTTCATTTTAAGCAGACACCGGTTTATGAGACAGAATGATAGACAATGCATATAAAAACATACCACCCTAATGTAGCGAGAAACATCAATCTCTACTGTCACCCGATGTAGTCCCATAACACATATCTCTGTAACTGGTGATTGAGTCTGGATGGAAAACAAGTCGTATCTGGCTTCCCAAATCTGACTACTATATCATTAAAATCTTAAGGTTCAACATCCATTCTTTGTTATCATGGAAATTCCCGTAACCTGGTCTGCGCTACTATATTGAATCTAACTAGTAGATTGATAGCTGAAACCAAATATTTGTCAACACACCAAGTCCAGATTTGATTAGCCAATTTGTCATGACACCAACTTAATTCCACCCATACAATTAATACATGCCATTGCTGTAGTGTTGTTAATTTGAAACTGAACATGCAGATTAGTTGTATTTAATAACAAGCTTGGAGCTCATAAGCCTTCCAATAGCTGTAAAATGTCAATTCCCCATGTCTGCAAAATAATACCGCCTCCGTGCTGCCCAGGGGGCTGTCCACCTCCAGCCACTTGTCCTCGGGCAAGGCGGCAGCTCCGGCGCCCAACGGCGAGGCTACCTCGCTCGGCTCGCCGCTGTCTGTCTCGATGTTGCTGGTGCTCATTCTGCCGAGCCTGCTCTCCGCCACTTGGAGGGACACCGGCCACTCGGAGACCGGGCGAGCAGAGGGCCTGAGCCTCCGGCGGGCCAGCGCTCCCAGGTCATCCTGGCTGACTGGGAAGGCGGCCGGCAGCCGGTCGCGCCGGGTCTCCTCGCTCCTCCTGATGTAGTCCTCCAGGTCATTCCAGATCTCGTCCACCTCCTCCGACAGCCGGTCAGGCACCGACTCGCGCGACGCCGAGTTGGAATTGGAGGAGCTGCCGGTCCAGGCCGGTCCGCTCTTGGCTGGCGACCGGCTGCGATCCGAGGCTTCGTCGCCACTGCATCGCAGGCTCTCCTCGGAGGGGAAGTTGCCCAGGCCTCGGCAGGCCGTCTCGACGTCCAGGCCCGGCGAGTCGCTGCGGCCCCCGCAGTCGTTCTTCAGCTTCTTGTGGGCCTTCTGGGACGGGGCCGGCCTCCGGTCCACCACTGGCAGCTCCCGCTTGGGCGACGCCGCGGTGCCTGACAGCGCCGGCAGCCCAACTTGTGTGCGGTCTCGCTCGCCGGCCGGGCCAGGGCCTGACCGGGGCTGCGCTCTGCCGGTTGCCGGTGTTACCGACCCTTCGGCCCGCTGCAGGCCCGTCGCCGGGCGCCCCCTGTCGCCCTGGGCCGCCGGTCTGTACGTCGAGTGGTTCTCTCCGGCGCTGCTGGCCCGCCTGACCAGCCTGCGGTCCGGTCCCACGGCCTGATGCTCCCGGACCCCCGGGAGACGGCGACCGCAGGCCCCTCGGGACGGGCTGACCGGCGTGGAGTGAAGCTCGGGGGCAGAGGCGGCCGGAACAAACACCCGCCGATCGCTCTTCTCCAGCATCCTGCCGGGTAACAAGGCCCGTCCTGCAGTGGGCTGGAAACGCTCGCTTTTCCCCACCAAAGATACTAGAGGAACTAGTATCTTTGCTCCCCACTCCGCCGTCTGGGGCCACGGTTACGTCCTCATCCCATCCCGCAGGTCGGCCCACCGAGTGAATGGAGAAACGGTGGCTTTCCTGCACCAGAGACGTGCACACTACCTAAAAGAGTAGAAACAAAAACCCATGGGTTACAACATAGAACAGTACCTCTCAGGAACTGGCCATTTGGCCCACAATGTCTGTGCTGAACATGGTGCCAGGTTGATCTAATCTTCTCTGCCTACACATGCTCTATCTCCCTCCATTCCCTGCATATTCTTGTGCCTAACTAAAAGCCTCTCAAAGGTCACTTTTGTACCTGCTTCCTCCACGTTCCAAGCACCCACCATTCTCTGTGTAAAAACACTTGCCCGGCAAATCTCTTTCAAACTTTGCCACCCCCCTCCCCCCTCATCTTAAAGCTATAGCTTCCAGTATTTGACGTTTTCACCATGAGAAAGAGGTTCTGACTGTCTACCTTATCTATGCCTCTCATAATTTTATATACTTCTGATAGAAGTCTCCTCTCTGCCTCCGTCGCTCCACAGAAAACAATCCAAGTTTGTCCAACCCCTGCTTTTAGCTATTACCCTCTAATCCAAGCAGCATTCCGGTAAACTTCTTCGCAACCTTGGAAGGGGTCAGCAGAGATTCTGCAGTTAAAATTCCCCGGCAAGGGAACAGAGGCTTGAAGGCCAGGTCGCTTAGTGTAGGTAGAGGCATGTAGGGGGGAAAGCCAGGACTGCGAGTATGTCAATGAAGGAGGGAGGCATATCATATCTTTTATCTTAAATTGGGGATGGGGTGGGGGCGAGGGGGGGGGGGAGGACTCAGAGCAACAACAGTTTTAAGTCACTTGGTGAGTGACCTGATGCAGGTCACACAATTCTGGATCTGCTCAGGTTTGCAAGGGCGTTAATTAGTCAAATTAATAAATCTTGCAAACCAGCCTCCTCTCCCAACCCACCCTGCAATCAACTTCATCTACACGTCAACCTACCTTGGGAAAGTAGCCAACATAGTCATGGTCCATTTACACCCAGGCCATTTCCTCTTCATATGATCATTTAGAGGAGAGAGCTGTTTTGGGAGGATCTGATAGTGCTCGATACAATCAAGCCATACAAGGCAATAGTTGATCAATTATTCACCTTAAGTATATTTAGTTTGCATTATTGGATTTAAAGGACGATTGGGGATCAGTCTGTGGATATTACAGGGGAATGGTAAAGACAAGCAGTTTTATTGATGCAGGCAAAGTGAACAAGGTGAAAGTGAAGGTGTGATCGAGTATACTCCATGGCATAACCCTTACCAAACAAATCCTCCTCATCCCATACTCTTCTACCTCCTCCACATCCCTTCCAGGTACAGTGAAAGTAACAGTGGAATTGGAAGTGGCCTTGGGTGGGAATGTAGGAGCCATGAGATGACAAGGTTGCGAGGAATTTCTATGGATGTAGGAAGGAGGATTGATATTCATGGAGATTCAGGAGGAATGGCCGTGCAGGGAATTCATGAAGGAGCAAAATTCAAATGGAATCAGAAACACACTATGTGTTATCGAAGAGAACATGTTTTGTGGAATAACAGATTAAGTTTAATGATTTGCATTCTGGTAAGAAGAATGAGAAACAATATAGAATAAGGGATCTAGGAGGATATGTCATTCATTTGAAGCAGCAGGGCAGATTGGGTAGGTGGTTAAAAAGATGCACACGTTCTGAGCAATCGAAAGAGGAATAGAGTACAAAAATCAGGGAAGTCATGCCAGACCTTTAAAAATCAATGATTCAACCTCAACTGGTTTATTCTAGTCTAGTCAAATTAGTTATTCTAGTCAAATGAGACTTTAGAGATGCAGTGCAGAAACAGGCCCTTTGGCCCACAGAGTCCGTGTCGACCAGCGATCACCCTGCACACTACATTCACTGAATTCTAAGTTACGTTGTAATCTGAAGAAAGAAATTGCACAGGATGGTCCCGGTATTTCACCAGACTTTTACTGCAACGGGGTTTCAACCACTAGGTGTCACCAATGCAATAAATTCAGTGACTGTTAGAGAACCAACTCTGTTAGATCAAGAGGTTTGTGATAGAGAAATGCATTCAGTTAATGAGGGGGATGACATGTTTTGTGCTTTTGGGCGATGCTGTGGTGTAAGGGCAACACAATGGCGCAGGGGCTAGAGCTGCAGCCTTCCTGCGTCAGGGACCCATGTTCGTTCCTGACCTCAGCACTTGTCTGTGTGGAGTTTGCACGTTCTCCCTCTGACAGTGTGGGTTTCCATCGGGAGCTCTGGTTTCTTCCCACATCCCATAGACGTGCAGGCCAGGGGGTTAAGCCCCTGTCCCACTTTCACAACCTAATTCACGACCTTTTTTACTCGTGGACATTTTTCATCATGCTAGAAAAAACGCCTCGACCTACTTGATGCCACGAGTACCTACGACCTACCTACGACCTATCTCCTGACGACCTTGTGAGAACCATGCTGCGAGTAGGAGTCAATGGCAAACTCGGCAGAGGTCGTGAATTAGGTCGTGAAAGTGGGACAGGGGCTTTAATTGGCTGCTGTGAATTGGCCCTAGAATATGGATGATGAGGGATAGGATCTGGGTGGAGTTGACAGGAATGTGGGGAGAATAAAATAGGATTAAACGATGGTCAGAGCGGATTCGGTGGGCCAAAGGGCCCGTTTCCATGATGTCTCTCCGTCTCTTTTTGTAAATACTTCAATCAAAGAAGACGTAACAAAGAGAGCAAAACTTCAACATTGTCACTCACTTTTTCCAATTCTTTTTCATCCCTTCCCCACTCCTACAACATTCCTCCAGTTCTGAGCCATCCTGATTATTATCATCCCACTATTTGCAGCTCTGCCTTCAGCTGTTTAAGCCTCAAACTGTCAAATTCCCTCCCTAAACCCTTCTCTCCTTTAACTTAAAGCCACTGCTTTGATCAAGCCTTTGTGTCTCAGTGTAAAACTGTTTTGGAACAGGTCTGCGTAGCACCTTGGTATATTTGACTGCAACACATAATAGGAGAGGGCCTGCGTGCATACATTCATCCTTGGGTGATAGATACATAGATACATAGAAAATAGGTGCAGGAGTAGGCCATTCGGCCCTTCGAGCCTGCACCGCCATTCAAAATGATCATGGCTGATCATCCAACTCAGTATCCCGTACCGGCCTTCTCTCCATACCCCCTGATCCCCTTAGCCACAAGGGCCACATCTAACTCCCTCTTAAATATAGCCAATGAACTGGCCTCAACTACCCTCTGTGGCAGAGAGTTCCAGAGATTCACCACTCTCTGTGTGAAAAGGTTTTTCCTCATCTCGGTCTTAAAGGATTTCCCCCTTATCCTTAAGCTGTGACCCCTTGTCCTGGACTTCCCCAACATCGGGAACAATCTTCCTGCATCTAGCCTGTCCAACCCCATAAGAATTTTGTACGTTTCTATAAGATCCCCTCTCAATCTCCTAAATTCTAGCGAGTATAAGCCAAGTCTATCCAGTCTTTCTTCATATGAAAGTCCTGACATCCCAGGAATCAGTCTGGTGAACCTTCTCTGCACTCCCTCTATGGCTATAATGTCCTTCCTCAGATTTGGAGACCAAAACTGTACGCAATACTCCAGGTGTGGTCTCACCAAGACCCTGTACAACTGCAGTAGAACCTCCCTGCTCCTATACTCAAATCCTCTTGCTATGAAGGCCAACATCGCTAAATGCAGATATCGCTAAATGCAGTATATTGTAGCAGCTGCACATTCTACTTGCGAAGTTTCACAGCAATTTGTAAACAATAAATTACTTAAACAAGGAAATACCGCAATCAATTTCAATGCAAGTCCTCATGGGTTTTTTTTGGTTCTGTTGGTAGACAATAGACAATAGGTGCAGGAGTAGGCCCTTTGGTCAATCGAGCCAGCACCGCCATTCACTGTGATCATGGCTGATCACCCACAATCAGTACCCCGTTCCTGCCTTCTCCCCATGTCCCTTGACTCCGCTATATTTAGGAGCTCTATCTAACTCTATCTTGAAATCATTCAGAGAATTGGCCTCCACTGTCTTCTGAGGCAGAGGATTCCACAGATTCACAACACTCTGGGTGAAAAGGTTTTTTCCGCATCTCCATCGTAAATGGCCTACCCCTTATTGTTAAACTGTGGCCCCTGGTTCTGGACTCCCCCAACATTGGGAACATGTTTCCTGCCTCTAGCGTGTCCAATCCATTAATAATCTTATATGTTTCAATAAGAGACCCTCTCATCCTTCCAAATTCCAGTGTATTCAAACCCAGTCGCTCCATTCTTTCAACGTATGACAGTCCCGCCATCCCAGGAATTAACCTTTTAAGGCCTGAGCATTGTCTCTGACACAGGGACACTTCAACCACTCTTCCTTGTGAGATCTGTTGTGGTTCAACTAGGGGAGAAGATAACATCTCCATTTATAGTGTAATCTCATCTAATGTGTTGATCCAACAAGGACAGCATTCCCTCAATATAACCCAGGGAGTGCAAGGGGGATGGCACGGTGGCGCAACTGGTAGAGTTGGTGCCTCACAGCGCCAGAGACCCGGGTTCAATCCTGACCTCGGGCGCTGTCTGGGTGGAGTTTGCACATTCTCCCTGTGACCTCCTGGTGCTCTGGTTTCCTCCCACATCCTAAAGACATGCAAGTTTGTAGGTTAATTGACCTCTGTAAAATTGCTCCTGGTGTGTAAAAAGTGGATGAGAAAGTGAGATAACATAGAGTGAGTGTGAACAGGCGATCAGTGTTCAGTGTGGACCCAGTGGGCCTATTTCCATGCTGTATCTCCAAACTAAACCAAAGCATAGATGTTGTGCAGTGGAGCTCAAAGCACCCAATTGTTCTGCTGGTCAACTGAAGGAAAATAGAACTGGCTGAGTTGGGACATCTTGGTCGGCTTGGACAAGTTGGGCCAAAGGACCGGTTTCTCCGCTGGATGACTCAAAAGTGCTGTTCAAGCATTCAGCTCAGTCATTCTCAGCTTGCAGTGAATACCACAGGACTACCACAGCGGAACAGCCATCATCAACAAAATAGATCATAGGACAGCTCGAGGAGAATGCTTGGATATTATCAGGTATGTGTTGGAAGGAACTGCAGATGCTGCTTTACACCAGAGATAGACACAAAATGCTGGAGTAAATATCTGGATATTATCAACAATAAAGCCGTTCTTAACCTGTTCAACCACCTCTTCATCGTCAGCGTCGGTCTGGTCCAAGGTGCGTAGATGGAGGCTTTCTTCGAGGTCGCTTGGATAGGCCGGCTCCAAGGACTCCTGTGATTGGCTGACACTGTCATCACGGGAGAGGGAAGGAAATATCCATCACACACTGTTCAAACATTCATTGTACATTTACACCAGAGAGAATGAACAAAATCTCATGGTGAGCATTCAATTTCCAAATAGAGGAACAAGCCGTAAAAGCAAATTACTCTTTGAATATCTCCAAGTTGATATGTGGAGAAAATAATGAAGTAAATGCTGAATATTTCAAAAAGGATTGGTAGTTCTGTACATAGATTTATCTGACAATTCAGCATGGATGGATAACCATGCTTGGGACCATCTTATTAACATCATTTCCTCTTTTCTCATATCTGAGACTTGATAAGTCACCCATACTGTTTGTGCTTTACTCATAAAAGAGGTGGTGTTGGCACAAAACGGCACAGGAGATCTGTACAACTCCTCCCCCTTCTGTCGTGGGGTAGGCTGACTCCCTTCCCCCCTCCCCCCCACCAAATAAATCTTTGCACATCCCCAATCCTGGATTTTCCACTCGTCACTTTAATTTAATGTTTCAAGTATCTTGTTGTATTTTATGACTGTTGGCAGACCAATTTCCCTCCTGGTAGAAGTAAAGTTCTATCATATCGTATTGGATGGTCAACCGGAAAACTACAACTTTCTTCTCAGATCGGGTGAGTAAAATCCAAAGGAAAATTTCTATATAGAAAATTATCTATATAAATTATTTCTTATAGAAACATATACATTTCTTAAAGGATTGGACAGGCTACATGCAGGAAAAATGTTCCCGATGTTGGGGCAGTCCAGAACCAGGGGTCACAGTTTAAGAATAAGGGGTAGGCTATTTAGGACTGAGATGAGGAAAAACTTTTTCACCCAGAGAGTTGTGAATTTGTGGAATTCTCTGCCACAGAAGGCAGTGGAGGCCAATTCACCGGATGTTTTCAAGAGAGAGTTAGATTTATCTCTCAGGGCTAAAGGACTCAAGGGATATGGGGGAAAAGCAGGAACGGGATACTGATTTTAGATGATCAGCCATGATCATATTGAATGGCGGTGCTGGCTCGAAGGGCCGAATGGCCTACTGCACCTATTTTTCTATGTTTCTATGAGCTACATTTATTTCTATAAATGAGCAATATTTATTATTCAGCTATCTTTGAAACACTTTATCTGGCTATTATCACATTGCCGCCTCTAAAACCCTGCTGTGTGAATATGGGTGTGATGTTTCCTGCAACAGTGATCGCAGTTCAAAATACTCCATTGACTAAAACACTGAAGTTTGAAGGTCATCAAGATAGTGAAGGGCAAATACAAAGAATTTTATTTTCTCAACTACATTATACCACCTTCCTGCTTCCTTTGCAGGCTGCACCCCTCATGCCCCCAAGGCTGTGGGAAGACAGAGTGTATGGAGTGATCAAAGTGTTGAGAGCAGTATAAAGTCAGGCAAGTGAGAGCTGCACTGAATAAAAAGAACGAGGGTGGAAGGGAGGAGGAATGGAGAATGAGGAAAGAAATGAGAAACTGTCACATTTCAGGAAGGTACTGTAGATTACAATATAGCAAACAAATTAGAAGTTTTGTTACTGACCCGCTTGTTTGGGAGTCTTCATTCTTGCTGATGGTTCTGCAAAGAAAGAAAATTAGGATCAATAGAGGTACTTGCATTCAACTTAATACATCGGCTCCATTACACATCCACATCTGCAGTCAACTGTAGAAAGTTCCCAGTCACGTACAGCTGTTTCTACGGTCATATACTTTCATTTGGAGTATTTATACATCTTTTTAAAAAATGCACTCCAGGGAAGTAGCATCATTGGCATGACTGTTAATTACTGCCCATTCCTATATACATTCATTCTGGTGGAAAGACACTTTTGTCAACTGGTGTCCATTGCAAATGCTGTTGCATGCAATAGGTTACTAGGGAGCTCCAGGAGGTTGGCCAGGCAATGATAAAGAGATTAACAAATTGTCTTGTCTGGTTTCTGGGCCGGTCTGGATTTTTTAATGCCATAATGCAAAGTATTTTTAAATGATACATCTTTGAATTCTAAAATTCCAGTTAAAATTATTTGATTCGACAGTTGATAAAATCAAGATGCTGTCTGTTGAATCTGTGGTGAATCTGTATAATTCATTGCCACAGAAGGCTGTGGAGGCCAAGCCAATTGATATTTTTACAGCAGAGATAGTTAGATTCTTGATTAGTATGGGTGTCAGGGGTTATGGAAAGAAGGAAGGAGAATGGGGTGAGAGGGAAAGATCGATCAGCCAGGATTGAATGGCAGGGTAGACTTGATGGGCTGAATGTGCTAATTCTGCTCCTATCACGAGCTAATGCTGCAAATTTGAGAGTGAAGTACTTTTTATCTTTACTCACCCAATTGATGGAGTTCATGAGTTTGGGGCAGTACCTTGATACTATGGTGACTGCCATGGCTATACAAACCATTTTCAACCATTTAACAGTACAGAGGGCAGTGCAACTGCCCAGTACCTCTTAAGTCTCACTTGACTCAGAGGTGTCCCTCTCACCAGAGCCAGAAAGTAGCAAGACCAAGTCTTCCAAAGACTTCAGAATCAACTTTAAGCTGAGGCCCATTCCAGACACAAATCACTGGATATCCCATTCCTGCCTTCGGGGAACAAGTACGCAAGTGAGTCACATGCCTCAGCACACAGGTGGCAAGGCATCTCAGGTTAACTAAGTAAACAACAGATGCATGCCACCCCAAACACTCTTTATTTTGTGCAAAGGTTCAGTGTTATACCGGACTTCCTTCGGACTCTGCGAGGCGTGATTTTGTCCTCCATGTCTGCCTTCCTCTCACCCTCTGGGCTGTAGTGGAAACCAGGGTGATCTGCAACAGAAATAATATTGTGATGAATAAATTTATTCCTGATTTCTCCCTTCCAGTTTAACTCATGTACCAAGCTAGGCCCCACCACAGTTTTTTTTTTTAACTTAAGAGGAAGAGCATGCAGGAAAAAAAAAGTTAAGTCACGTTTAAATAGAGTTAAAGGAAAGATGTTTGGAAATAGTGATTCCACAAACTGGATGGAAATTGGTGCTGTAACTTTCCTTTCTCCTCCCCAAATGGAAGCTACTAACCAAAGTGAGGGACACTTTCATAGTTTCTTTTCGGGGGTCCTTTGTGTGGGACCCTCGACAGTGAGTTGCAGATTGCAGTTGTACCTGGTGCTGTGTTTATCCTGCATCCTTAGTCGCCTACTACTGCCCTGGTTAAAAGACCTACTAAACTCCACTGGACATCATCAAGTGATTCAAATGGAAATGTAAGAAGTAATATTTGGATGCAGGAAATTGATTTGATTTGATTTTAGTGTGTGTGTGTGTGTGTGTGTGTGTGTGTGTGTGTGTGTGTGTGTGTGTGTGTGTGTGTGTGTGTGTGTGTGTGTGTGTGTGTGTGTGTGTGTGTGTCTGTGTGTGTGTGTGTGTGTGTGTGTGTGTGTGTGTGCGCGCGTGCGCGCGTGCGCGTGTGTGTGTGTGCATATGATATCTTTTATTTCGAACGATTTTAAAAAGAAGAAAAGATGAAAATGAATAATAAATAAAGGAAAATTATATATATACATAAATATATACATAAATACATACACACATACATGTACATATATACATACATATACACATATACACACATACACATATATACATAAATTTAAAAATCAAAAGCCAATTTCAACATAATACACATTAGACTCGTTCGAAAAGGGATAGGAAGAAGCCTATGCTTGTCAAGTCCTACCCCCATTCTTTACCATTAACAAATGCAAAATTCAATAAAATAAACTAAACAGACAATTCAAATAAAACTACTCCAATCAAGCTATTAAGAAAAAAAGAACAAAAAAAAAGAAAAGAACAAAAAGAACAAGCACCATTAACATCTGTGAGATTTACATTCTCCTTCCTCATTACTGTACTTTTCAAAGATATATCTTTTGTACATTTTTTTTAATTGCATTATATTCATACTTTGTTTAATCGTTTCGTCAAGACCATTCGACAAAACCACCCCACAAATGGAAATACACATACTTTTTAAATTGGTCCGAGCATAATGCTGTTTCAAGTTTAGTTTCCCTCTAAAGTTATAACCCCCCTCTCTGTCTCTGAACAGTTTTTGTATGTTTACAGGTAGCAGGTTTTTTTGGCTTTATAAATTATTTGTGCAGTCTTAAATTCTACCAGATCCTTAATCTTTAAGGTTTGTAATTTTAAATACAGTATATTGGTGTGTTCATGATATCCTACATTGTTTACTATACGAATAGCTCTTTTTTGTAGTGTGCTTAGTGATTGTAAGGTGGTTTTGTAGGTGTTGCCCCATACTTCCACACAGTAATTTAAATACGGTAACACAAGTGAGCTGTACAGAATATACAGTGCTCTCTCATTCAAAACATGCCTTGCTTTCCCCATCACTCCAATACTCTGTGCTACTTTTGCTCTCACATGTTTTATATGGGGTTTCCAGCAGATTTTGTGATCAAGAATCACACCCAGAAATTTATTTTCATACACTCTTTCTATTTCAACATTATTTATCATTCCTTTTACGTGTATTTATTTTGCGTTTTCCAAACAGCATAAGTTTGGTTTTGTTTAAATTTAATGATAATTTATTCAAATCAAACCATGTTTTTAGTTTACTCATTTCTGCTGTGACCACCTCCAAAAGCTGCTGCAAATTGTCCCCATCACAGAAAATATTAGTGTCATCTGCAAATAACACAAATTTCAAGAGGTTTGACACCCTACATATATCATTAATATACAAAATAAATAATTTGGGGCTCAAAACCGACCCCTGTGGGACTCCACAAGTTATTTCTAAGCATGTTGATTTGCAGTCCCCTATTTGCACAAACTGATGTCTTTTACTTATGTAGCTTCTCATCCACTCTAGTACAACCCCTCTGATTCCATACTTTTCCAGTTTTTTGATTAGCAAATGATGATCAATTGTATCGAATGCTTTTTTCAAATCTATAAATACACCCACTGCATATTTCTTGTTATCTATAAAACTGGTAATGTCTTCAATTAACTCCATTAATGCCATGGATGTCGATCTGTTTGACCTGAATCCATATTGACTATCAACTAGCAATTCGTGCTTCTCGATAAAGTTATCTAATCTACTTACATACAGTTTTTCTAATATTTTTGAGAACTGAGAGAGTAACGACACCGGCCTGTAATTTGTAAATTGATTTCTGTCTCCAGCTTTGTATAGTGGGATGACTTTGGCAGTTTTCATTTTACATGGAAATACACCAGTTTTGAAAGATAAATTGCAAATATAAGTTAAGGGTTTTACAATTACACCAATGACTACCTTGATTAAAGCCATATCAATGTCATTCCAGTCTGTAGACCTTTTATTCTTACAATTACTAACAATGTCAATAATCTCCTTTTCATCAGCTGCTTTCAAAAACATTGAGTCTGGGTTGCTGTCTAACAAATCCACAACCTTCCCCTCTCCTTCTTCTGACTGGATTATCGATTTCTTCTGCCAGTTTTGGTCCCACACTTACAAAAAATTTGTTAAACCCATTAACCACATCATTCATATCGCTTACAGTTGTATATATATTATGTATTGATAATTGATCAATACATCCATCGATTTAATATGTATAGCATATGCATATGTTATATATATTTGATATAGAAAGCAGGCTTGAGAGAAAGAAATGACTTTGAATCCATGTTTCTACCATTGTTTTTTTTTTTATTTTCAGCGTCTGGTAATCAAGATGGATTAGTCAGCAACTTTGATGTTGTTCTAATTCTTGTTCTCTTGTGACCATAATATTTTGATGATGAACAAGGTGGATGATGGTTATCTGTAATCTAATGGTTCAATGGTAACTAGTTGCTCCTATATACTTATTTTCATATGATAAAGTGAATCAGAGTTAGGAAACAACATTATCATACCGCAGGGCAGATATGTATTGAAGACTCCCAGTTCTGGGAGAAACGGATAATCAGCTTTGAATTGTTCTGACAAAATCAAGGCAGTCGGTCAACTGACCCCCATATCAGGCAAAGTCTGCTGCGGCTGTTGCTCTGCGGAACAAAAAGACCCACCAAGTGGCCTGGCCAAGCAAATTGACCAGACTGCTTGCCCTTAACACTTTATAAATCAGAGACTAGTTTCCTTCTTGATAATCCCTTAAGAATAGAATACAAAATCTCAAATTTTACTTCGGAGTCACATGAGTGACTACGTGAAGAAGACCCGTCAGGGCGCATGCGCGTCATTACGTCGGTCGCATTGGCGCAGACAGGCTGGGAGGAACACAGTTCTCCAGCGGTGAGTTTAAAAAACCCTGCAGGTAAGTTTAAACTTACTTTTCTGGTTGTCCATTGCAGGAATCATTTCCCCAGGTTCCTGCTGGACATGGAAAAATTCAGCGAAACCAAGTGGACCGCGGAGAAATTGTGGACCGCGGGGATGCCGGCTTCGGACCGCGGGAGTGGAGTAGCAGGCTGCCGGTGGGTTTTGCTGGTTGAGTCGCGGACAGAACGGTCCGCGACTCCCGAGGTTTAATTCGGGCCGTGGGTTTTTTGTAGACCGCGGGTTAAGCAAGCTGCGGTCACCATAGAGGTGGCTGTTGGGCTTGTTATTTCGAGTCGCTGACAGGCAGGTCAGCGACTCCAGCGAAATGTTTTAAATAGGGGCTGCGGGGTTTCTCTAGACTGCGGGGATACCGGCTACGGTCCGTGGTAAAGGGAAGAGCCGGTGGCCGTCGGACTTCTTGAGAGAGTCGCTGACAGTAAGGTCAGCGACCCCCGAGGGGGGGGTGCAGACTGAGCATGGTCGTCGGGTTACTACCCGGCTCATTGAGGAAGGACCCGACTTTGGCAGCCCATATATGTGTGAAATATGTGGAGCCTGGCCAGGAGGGTCCCCTCTGTTATATATGTATGTCCTCAGTGGAGAGGAGTAAGGCTCAGGGCTGCTTATCAATTCCTCAGTGGAGAGGAGTACAAAGGGTCAGTGTGTGGCTGACTCCAACCCCAACTCAGGAAGACAGGTTAGTGGTTTATCACCCTTATGTGTCGAGGTGAAAAAGTAGCAATTTCTGCTAATTCTGAGGAGGTTTCAGGTTGCCCTCCAAATTAAAGACGAACGCAATGTTGAGAAGCGTTCAAGAGGGTAGACATTATAGTTACCACTTGGTCACATTGTGACTATTATACTGAGATAGATGATTATCATTTATTCAATTAAGGAGATGGGAAGCCTTGTAGAGCTGTATTATCAGTCACCTGTGGGAGTTACATAGATACATAGAAAATAGGTGCAGGAGTAGGCCATTCGGCCCTTCGAGCCTGCACGCCATTCAATATGATCATGGCTGATCATCCAACTCGGTATCCTGTACCTGCCTTCTCTCCATACCCCCTGATCCCTTTAGCCACAAGGGCCACATCTAACTCCCTCTTAAGTATAGCCAATGAACTGGCCTCAACTACCCTGTGTGGCAGAGAGTTCCAGAGATTCACCACTCTGTGTGAAAACGTTTTTTCTCATCTCGGTCTTAAAGGATTTCCCCCTTATTCTTAAGCTGTGACCCCTTGTCCTGGACTTCCCCAACATCGGGAACAATCTTCCTGCATCTAGCCTGTCCAACCCCATAAGAATTTTGTTCGTTTCTATAAGATCCCCTCTCAATCTCCTAAATTCTAGCGAGTATAAGCCAAGTCTATCCAGTCTTTCTTCATATGAAAGTCCTGACATCCCAGGAATCACTGGTGAACCTTCTCTGCACTCCCTCTATGGCTATAATGTCCTTCCTCAGATTTGGAGACCAAAACTGTACGCAATACTCCAGGTGTGGTCTCACCAAGACCCTGTACAACTGCAGTAGAACCTCCCTGCTCCTATACTCAAATCCTTTTGCTATGAAAGCTAACATACCATTCGCTTTCTTCACTGCCTGCTGCACCTGCATGCCTACTTTCAATGACTGGTGTACCATGACACCCAGGTCTCGCTGCACCTCCCCTTTTCCTAATCGGCCACCATTTAGATAATAGTCAGCTTTCCTGTTTTTGCCACCAAAGTGGATAACCTCACATTTATCCACATTATACTGCATCTGCCAAACATTTGCCCACTCACCCAGCCTATCCAAGTCACCTTGCAGTCTCCTAGCATCCTCCTCACAGCTAACACTGCCCCCCAGCTTAGTGTCATCCGCAAACTTGGAGATGTTGCCTTCAATTCCCTAATCCAGCTCATTAATATAAATTGTAAATAGCTGGGGTCACAGCACTGAGCCTTGCGGTACCCCACTAGTCACTGCCGGCCATTGTGAAAAGGACCCGTTTACTCCTACTCTTTGCTTCCTGTTTGCCAGCCAGTTCTCTATCCACATCAATACTGAACCCCCAATACCGTGTGCTTTAAGTTTGTATACTAATCTCTTATGTGGGACCTTGTCGAAAGCCTTTTGAAAGTCCAGATACAACACATCCACTGGTTCTCCCCTATCCACTCTACTAGTTACATCCTCGAAAAATTCTATAAGATTCGTCAGACATGATTTACCTTTCGTAAATCCATGCTGACTTTGTCCAATGATTTCACCACTTTCCAAATGTGCTGCTATCCCATCTTTAATAACTGACTAGCAGTTTCCCCACTACCGATGTTAGACTAACTGGTCTGTAATTCCCCATTTTCTCTCTCCCTCCCTTCTTAAAAAGTGGGGTTACGTTTGCTACCCTCCAATCCTCAGGAACTACTCCAGACTTTATAGAATGCCTTGTAGTAAATGCCTACTATGTTCTGTTGTGCTCAAGCAAAGCAAGAATTTCATTGTCCTACCAGGGACACATGACAATAAACTCACTTGACTTGACTTGACTTGAATCTAAAGAGTTTTGAAAAATTATCACTAATGCATCCACTATTTCTGGAGCTACTTCCTTAAGTACTCTGGGATGCAGCCTATCTGGCCCTGGTGATTTATCGGCCTTTAATCCATTCAATTTACCCAACACCACTTCCCGACTAACCTGGATTTCACTCAGTTCCTCCATCTCCTTTGACCCGCGGTCCCCTGCTATTTCCGGCAGATTATTTATGTCTTCCTTAGTGAAGACGGAACCAAAGTAGTTATTCAATTGGTCCGCCATTTCCTTGTTCCCCATGATCAATTCACCTGTTTCTGACTGCAAGGGACCTACATTTGTTTTAACTAATCTCTTTCTCTTCACATATCTATAAAAACTTTTGCAGTCAGTTTTTATGTTCCCTGCCAGTTTTCTTTCATAATCTATTTTCCCTTTCCTAATTAAGCCCTTTGTCCTCCTCTGCTGGTCTCTGAATTTTGTATTGTATTGTATTGTATATCTTTATTGTCATTTCCTGAGTATTCGCATACCCAGAGGAAACAAAAAAACGTTCCTCAACCAGTGTCCATTTCAGTGTGCAGTAAAAAATAAATAGAAGTAAAAATACATATATCATGAACAAATTAACACTCTACTCTACTAAACATCAACAGGCGTTCCGATTGGCAGCGGCACGACAGTGGCTCTGCTGCAGTGTGTCCAGGTTGGTGGACGATACTTTGGCAGGGGACAAAGTCCGTTTATCAGTCTTATAACCTACGGGAACAAGCTGAGGAGCATCCTGCTGGTTTTGCACCTAATGCTCCGGTACCTCTTCCCAGATGGCAGGATGGAGAATATGTGATTTCTCCCAGTCCTCTGGTATGCTGCTTTTTCTGGCTAATTTGTACGCATCATCTTTTGCTTTGATACTATCCCTGATTTCCCTTGTTATCCACGGATGCACTACCTTCCCTGATTTATTCTTTTGCCAAACTGGGATGAACAATTTTTGTAGTTCATCCATGCAGTCTTTAAATGCCTTCCATTGCATATCCACCGTCAACCCTTTTAGAACTAATTGCCAGTCAATCTTGGCCAATTCTCATCTCATACCCTCAAAGTTACCTTTCTTTAAGTTCAGAACCGTTGTTTCTGAATTAACAATGTCACTCTCCATCCTAATGAAGAACTCAACCATATTATGGTCACTTTTGCCCAAGGGGGCACGCACAACAAGACTGCTAACTAACCCTTCCTCATTACTCAATACCCAGTCTAGAATAGCCTGCTCTCTCGTTGGTTCCTCTACATGTTGGTTTAGATAACTATCCCGCATACATTCCAAGAAATCCTCTTCCTCAGCACCCCTGCCAATTTGATTCACCCAATCTATATGTAGATTGAAGTCATCCATTATAACCGTTTTGCCTTTGTTGCACGCATTTCTAATTTCCTGTTTGATGCCATCCCCAACTTCACTACTACTGCTAGGTGGCCTGTACACAACACCCACCAGCGTTTTCTGCCCCTTAGTGTTTCGCAGCTCTACCCATACCGATTCCACATCCTCCAAGCTAATGTCCTTCCTTTTCCACTGCGTTAATCTCCTCTCTAACCAGCAACGCTACCCCACCTCCTTTTCCTTTCTCTCTATCCCTCCTGAATATTGAATATCCCTGGATGTTCAGCTCCCAGCCTTGGTCACCCTGGAGCCATGTCTCCGTGATCCCAACTATATCATAATCATTAATAGCTATCTGCACGTTCAACTCATCCACCTTATTACGAATGCTCCTTGCATTGAGACATCAAGCCTTCAGGCTTGTTTTTACAACGCTCTTACCCCTTATACAATTATGTTGAAAAGTGGCCCTTTTTGATTTTTGCCCTGGATTTGTCTGCCTGCCACTTTTACTTTTCACCTTGCTACCTATTGCTTCCGCCCGCATTTCACACCCCTCTGTTTCTCTGCTCACCCATTTAAGAACCCCACCACCTCTTATTCTCTTATTATTGTTTTCTTCTTTCCCCCCTACATGTTGGGTCTGAGTGCTTTCCTTCTCTGCCTCCTGCCTTACACACTGTCTAATAGCTTTCTCTATTTGAGTCCCTCAGGCGCAACACCTCTTAAAAGGGACTGTGCACGGTTTCTTCCCCAAGACGCCGGTTTACTCATAGTAAAACTAAATAAAGCCCAGGTTTAACTGGGATGGGCGTCTTCATTCACATAAATGTCTTTGGCTATGACAAATAATTGTTAAGTTTGTTCCAGCATTTCCCACTATGTCTGATGTACGGGGGCCAGAGGCGCTCCAATTCTTCCCTATAGACGGCGTTGGCATCGGGAAGGAGCACGATTTGGAGTCGCTAGCACATGCAGCCTGTTTGGGGAAGGAGGATATATAGGTAGGAAATAAGAGAATAGCAGAAAAAGAAAAAAAGAGATAATAAAGAAGAATGGAATAACTTACTAAAAGTACAACATTGGAGATATATTCGTACATTTGAGTTTCAGTCAGGTTCTCGTGTCGAACCAGTCTGTCCCTTCAAGTAGTCAATAAATGGAGACCATGTTCTGATAAATAGTTCTTGTTTGTCCATTAGGACAAATCTAATTTTTTCCAAATGTAAGGTCTCCGACATTTCCATAATCCACATTTTAATTGTGGGGATTATAGGACCTTTCCAAAATTTTAATATTAATTTTTTCCAGTTATTATACTATAATCGATATAAAGTTTATTTGAGTTGTTGTAAGTGTTTGACTTTGTTCTAATATTCCTAGTATTATTAATTTTGAATCAGGATCCAATTGAGTATTGACAACTATAGATATTATTCTAAAAATGTCTGCCCAAATTTTTTTGATTTTTATACAATTCGCAAATGTATGAGTTAGGTTAGCATCTAAATGTTGACATTTATCACAAATAGGGGAGATATGTGGGAAGATTCTGTTTAGTTTTGTTTTAGAATAATGTAATCTATGTAGTACTTTGAATTGTATTAGAGAGTGTCTGGCATTTAATGAACATTGATGTATATGTTGTAAACTTTCATCCCAAGTATCTTTCGTTATTGTTTGGTTTAGTTCATTTTCCCATGTTTGCCTATATAAATCCGTCGATGGTATCTCACTATCTAATAAAGTGTTATATATATGAGATATTAATTTTTCTGTATTAGGGTGTTTATTCAAACAGTCATCAAGGATTTCTGGATCTCTAGTTCTAAAGTTTTGAGTGTTTGCTTTAACATAATCTCTAAGTTGTAGATATCTGAAAAAATCATTTAAGTGGAGTCCATAAGTCTGTTGTAGCTCCTGAAATGAAAGAAGGGTACCTTTCTTATAAAGTTGTCCCATCATTTTAATTCCATAATTTTTCCATTGTATGAAACCTATATCTAACCTAGAAGGTTTAAATAAAGGGTTATTCGCGATGGGAAGAAAGAGTGATAAATTATCCAATTTTAAGGTCTTTTTTAATTGTTTCCAAATTTTTTAATTCAATTTTGAGGTAGCAAACAGTATCGAACCAATTTCAAAGGGTAAACAATCTTCCTTTTCCATTTTTAACCAATCCGGTTGCTGATCCATTTCTTCCAGCCAAAAGTTCATATTTTTAATGTTAACTGCCCAAAAATTAAACACAAAATTTGGTAAAGCTAAACCTCCATTTATTTTTGATTTGCACAAATGTTTTTTACTTATCCTATGATTCTTATAATCCCAGATAAAATCAGTGATAATGGAATCCAACTTTTAAAAAAAGTTTGGCAAATATATCGGAATTGTTTGAAAAAGGTATAATATTTGCGGTAGAAAAATCATTTTTATGGCATTAATTTTACCAAACATTGAAATAAGAAGTGTTTTCCAATATTGAATATTCTTATGTAGTTTATTCAGTAAAGGGGGAAAATTTAATTTAAATAATGATGCATATGTCTTAGTGACATAAATTCCTAGATATTTAAATTGTTCATTAACTATTTTAAACGGGAATTGTTGTAATATGTGTGAGTTATGTTCCGTTATTGGCATAATTTCACTTTTATTCCAATTAATTCTGTATCCGGAAATCAAACCAAACTGAGTTATTAAATTTAATAAATTAGGAATACTAATTTCTGGTTTTGTGATGTAAATTAATACATCATCTGCGTATAAAGAAATTTTATTCACTGTGTCTTTAGTATTATACCCGTATATTTCCGGGTGGGTCCTAACTCTTTCAGCAAGTGGCTCAATAGCAAGTGCAAATAATAACGGAGATAACGGGCATCCTTCTCTACAACCTCTAGATAAATTAAATTTAGATGATAACATTTGATTTGTTAATATTCTAGCTGTTGGGTTAGTATATAAAAGTTTTACCCATGTACAGAACTTCTCACCCAATTGCAACTTTTCCATCACCGAAAATAAATAGGGCCATTCAACCTGATCAAATGCTTTCTCAGCATCTAGTGAGATTATTGCTAGGTCTTCTTTAGTGATTCTCATTGAATATATTATATTAAATAATTGTCTCAAATTATAATATGAATACCGTTTCGGGATAAAACCTGTTTGGTCAGGGTGTATTAATTTATTCATCACTGTACTTAATCTGTGTGCTAGGATTTTAGTTAATATTTTCTGATCGGTATTTAAAAGAGCAATTGCTCTGTATGAGCCTGGGTCTTCGGGATCCTTATCCGCCTTTGGTATAAGTGTTATTATAGATTCATTTAAAGTTTCTGGCAATTTCTGTTAAATGTAAGTGTATTCATACAGTGTTTGTAAGTGTGGAGAGACCAAATCTTAATTTCTTTTATAAAATTCAGAACCTAAACCATCTGGGCCGGTTGCTTTACCGTTTTTTAAAGATCTAATAGACTCTTCAATATCTTTTACCGTAATTTCAGCTTCTAATAATTCTCTGTCTTTTGAGTCTAAACCTTTTAGATTGCATTTTTGTAAAAATGCTACTATTCCTTCTGGCTGTTCTATAGTTTTAGCTGAATAAAGATTTTGATAATATTGGAGAAATCTCTCATTTATATCCTTGGGCAATATAATAATTCTCCCGTGTCTGATCTAATTTTGTGGATTGTTTTTTCCCCCTCCAGTTTTCAAAGCTGACGTGCTAAGAGTTTTTGTGGTTTGTCTCCGAATTCAAAATGTAATTGTTTAGTGTGCTGGTAGAGTTTTATTACTTGTTCTGAGTACATTTTATTTAATTTATATTTCAATTCAGCAATTTTATTATGTTTTATCGTAGATGGCATAGCCGCATTTTCTATATCTAGTTGCTTTATTTCTCTTTCCAGTGTCTGTTGTTTAACCCGGTTCTCTTTATTATAAAATGCTTGAGAGGAAATTAATGCACCTCGTACAAACGCTTTAAATTTTCCCAAATAAGGGAGGCAGGTGTTCCAGGGTTATCATTAGTCTCAAAAAATGTATGAATCTGTTTAGTAAGATATTCCTGACATGCTCTTTCATTTAAAATTTGGGGGTTAAGTCTCCAATGTGTTTGTTTCTGGGCCATTCCATTTAATTTAATCATAAATGTTAAAGGTGCATGGTCTGAGATTATAATATTATGATATTTCGAATTGTAAGTAAATGGGATGAGCATAGAGTCTACTAAAAAATAGTCTATTCTTGAATAGGTTTTATGTACCGGTGAATAAAATGAATATTCCCGTCCGGTTGGATTTTCGATTCTCCAGACATCCTTAATATTAGTGGTATTAATAAATGAGTTTAGAAATTCATTTGATTGAGATTTTACTTTTTTATGTCTTGATGATCTGTCTAAATAAGGGTCTAGTGTACAATTTAAATCTCCTCCAATTATTAATTTATATTGTGTGAATTCTGGGATTGTATTAAATGTTTTCTTAAAAAACATTGGACTATCAAAATTAGGTCCATAAACAATAAGAAAAATCACTTTTTTTGCGTTTAACTCTCCAACTAATACAATATATCTACCATCGATGTCCGCTATAGTTGATGTATGTTTAAAAGGTATCCCTTTACGGATTAATATTGCAACTCCTCTGGATTTTGTTTTATTTTTTTAATATTTTTATTTGATTAGAAGTAAGTACAATTGTATACAATCATATTTTCATAATACCTTTTATGTACAGCTTCTTATTTTTTAAATTTTTTGAAATAAAGAAGAAAAAGAAAAAAGTTAGATAATGAAAAATAGAAAAATGTGAGATATATAGTGTGTGAAAAAGAAAAATAAAGAATGAAATAAGAAAGTTGAGACATAGAAAATAGAAGAAAGAGAATAAATGAAAAGAAGAGAAGAAAAGAAAATAGAAGGAGATCATTTATAATCTTGACCATCCGCAGTCACGGATTAGCTTTTACACCTGTTTTGCACCATACGTTTCCAAAAAGACGACAAATGGAGACCAACTCGTTATGAATTGGTCAAATTTATCTATTAGGAGGAATCGCATTTCCTCAAGATGTGCGGTATCCAACATACTTGCAATCCACATTTTGAGCGTTGGTATTGGTGTATTTTTCCAAAATTTCAATATTAATTTTTTTGCTATTATTAAACCATAATTAAAAATTGACTTTTGAGATGAGCTCAATTTGTTCCCGTCTTCCATTACCCCAAATATAATCAATTCATTATTGGGTTCCATTTTTGTCTTAAATAATTTTGTAAATATTTCGAAAATATCACTCCAAAATCCATGAAGTTTTATACAAGAAACAAAAGAGTGTGTTATAGTTGCTTCTTGGATTAAACATTTATCGCAAATGGGCGATATATTTGGATAAAATTTATTTAATCTTGTTTTTGAGCAAAATAATCTATGTAAAATTTTAAATTGGATTAGATTATGTCTTGCGTTAATCGAACACTTGTGAATGTATGTCAAATACTTTTCCCATGTAGCCTTCGTAATTTTTATCAATAATTCCCGTTCCCACTCTTCTCTAATTACCTCGGTCACAGGTAAATCTATATTTAAGATACTATTATATAAATATGCTATTAATTTTTGTGTATCAGCTTTTATATTCATTACTTCTTCTAGTAAATCAGGAGTTATTTTTTGATATCCCTGTATGTATGTCTTCAAAAAATTACAAATCTGAAAATATTTAAAATAATGAGTGTTTTTCAGTTTAAATTTTAATTGTAATTGTTGAAATGATAATAAATCTCCCATTTCATACATATCCCCGATCCTTTTAATTCCTAAACTTTCCCATTGATTATATATTTTATCCATCATAGATGGTTTAAATAAAGGATTATTCGCTATCGGTGTTGACAATGATAGGTTTCTTAATTTTAAGGATAGTTTTATTTGTTTCCATATTCTTATTGTATCTTGTATAATTGGGTTTTTCTTATATATTGTATTGTTCATTTTTTTCGGGGAGAAGAGGATTGTTCCTATATTACAAGGATAACAATCCTCTTTCTCCATTTTTATCCATTCTGTCTGTTGAGTTGAACTATCCAACTAGTAAATTATATTCTTAATATGTATTGCCCAATAGTAATACAAAAAATTAGGGAGTGAAAGTCCCCCGACATCTTTTGGTTTACATAAGTGTTCTTTTTTAATTCTATGTGATTTGTAATCCCAAACAAAATTAGTAATATTAGCATTCAGTTTAGAGAAGAAATATTTTGGTACATATACTGGTATAGATTGAAATAAGTATAATAACTGTGGTAAGAAGCTCATTTTAATAGCATTTATTCTGCCTATTAATGATAAAGGGAGTGTTTTCCAAAATTTTATCATTATATTAAGTTTATTTATTAAGGGTATAAAATTAGCATTGAATAAAGCTTTATGTTTTCTAGTAATCTGTATACCCAGATATTTGAATTTTTCTGTTGCTATTTTAAAGGGGAATTTCAATAAGTGTGTGGATTCTTGAGGTTTTAACGTCATAATTTCACTTTTGTTCCAATTTATTCTATATCCTGAAAAGGACCCAAATTCCTCTATTAAATTTAATAAATTTGGTATACTCGTTTGTGAATTTGTTATATATAACAAAATATCGTCTGCATACAATGACATTTTATTATTTGAGTCCCTAGTATTATAACCCTGAATATTCGGATGGCTTCTTATACTTTCAGCCAGAGGTTCTATCATAAGGGCAAATAGCAGGGGTGATAAAGCACATCCCTGCCTATTACCCCTTGATAATTGAAATTTTTGAGATAACATGCTGTTAGTTAATATTCTTGCCATCGGTTTATCATATAATAATTTCACCCATGCAATAAAATTCTCTCCCATATTAAATTTTTGTAATACTATGTATAAATACTGCCATTCTACCTGATCAAATGCTTTCTCTGCGTCCAAAGAAATAATTGCTAAGTCTTTTTCTTCCTTTTTATGTGAGTACATTATATTAAACAGGCGTCTCAAATTATTAAATGAATATCTTTTGGGTATAAACCCCGTTTGATCAGGGTTTATCAATTTACTAATATATTTGCTTAGTCTTCTAGCTAAGGTCTTTGCTAGAATTTTCTGGTCGGTATTTAAAAGTGATATAGCTCTATATGAACCCGGTTCCTCTAGATCTTTATCTTTCTTTGGAATGAGCGTAATAGTTGATTCTGCTAATGTTTCAGGTAATTTATTTTCTTTAAAAACGTGAGTATATAAATTAAATAGATAGGGGGTCGTTATCTCATGAAACTTTTTATAAAATTCATTACTAAAACCATCTGGTCCCGGTGTCTTACCATTTTTCAGCAATTTTATTGTTTCACCTATTTCTTCGATTGTAATTTGCGCTCCTAGTTCATCTTGTTCCAAAAGGTCAAGTTTTGGTAGATTACATTTATCTAAAAAATTTGTAATTTTACTATCTTCTGTTTTGGTTTTTGATGTGTATAAATTCTGATAAAATTGAACAAATCTTTTATTGATATCTTTAGGTAGTGTTAGTAATTCACCATTCTCAGATTTAATTTTATTTATAGTATTTTCCTTTTCCTGTTTTTTCAATTGACGCGCCAACAGCTTATGTGGTTTGTCACCAAACTCAAAATGTTCCTGTTTTGTAATTTGGAATAATCTTATTACTCTTGCCGAGAGAATTCGGTTAAGTTTAAATTTCAGTAGTATTATCTTATTATGTTTATCTATAGTGGGATCTTTAGCATTATCTAACTCTAACTGTCTTATTTCTTGTTCTAACAGCATCTGTTCAGTTTTATTCTTCTTATTTTGAAAATTTTCATATGAAATTATAATTCCTCTAATAAATGCTTTAAAAGTTTCCCATATTAAAGAAGGTGAGGTACCTGGTGTATCATTTATCTCAAGAAATGATATCATTTGTTGTTTCAAATATTGATAACCCTGTAGGTCATTTAATATATATGTGTTAAACCTCCAAAAAAAATTCTTTCCCGGCATTCCTTCAAATTTTACTAAAAAAGTCAATGGAGAGTGATCAGAAATACTACTAATATGGTAAGTTGGGTTAATTATATATGGCATTAATTTCCTATCCACTAAAAAATAATCAATTCTTGAGTATGTTTTATGTACCGAAGAGTAAAACGAGTATTTCCTTCCTGCTGGGTTAGCAGATCTCCATACATCTGTTATGTTAGTATTTTTTATATATGTATTTAGAAATTCACTAGTCTTAGATTTTGTATTACTCCTTCTTTGTTTTGCTGATTTGTCTAAGTAAGGATCTAAAACACAATTGAAATCCCCTCCTATTATGACATTTTGATAATTAAACTCCAGTATTATATCTATAATTTTCTCAAAAAATTGAGGGTTATCAAAATTCGGAGCGTAAATATTTACCATAGTTATTGGGGTAGCATAAATTTCTCCCGAAACTATAATATACCTTCCCTCTTTATCTGATATAGTATTCTTTAATTTGAACGGTATACCTTTTCGAATAAGAATAGCCGTACCTCTAGATTTAGAAGTAAATGACGAATAATATGTTTGGCCTATCCACTTCGCCTTTAATCTCATTTGTGTTTCCTGTTTCATGTGAGTTTCTTGCAAGTAGATTATGTCGCTTTTCAAAGATTTTAGGTGAGCAAAAATGTTACCCCTCTTTATTGGTTCATTGGCACCCCTTATATTCCAACTACAGAATGTGATTCCTCCATTCTTTATTTGCCTATCGTCCTGCATTGTATATCAAAGTGATGTTCTTGAAACATATGGTGCAAACAAATACCTCCGTGTTCTGGACGTTGGGTGGTCATTCCAAATTTTTAAGTTTACATTACATCTCCATCTCCAAAAGTGCCTTAGATAAAGCAAGAAAAGTTGTGATTTACAATTAATTAAGTGATTTAAAAAAAAAAGTGAAATTAAGGTATCTAAAAGCAGGTACCTTAAAGACAAATAGCCACCTAAGGTGGCGTAAGAATTATAGACTTCCATGATGTTATTTTACAGTGAGCCCCAATCCCTTATTAACACCTCGTAAAAAATAATTTAAAAAAAAACCTACAAACCGTCTCGTTTATTCTTGTATAACTTTATCAAACTAGCGTTAGTAAAATGCCCCCCAAAAAATTAATTAAAAAAAAAAATTAGTAATAATAATAATAATAATAACAAAAATATGCAAAGATAAAATATTAAAGAGTTAAAAAAAAAGAAAACATTAATGTAATTAAACCCCAAATCCAAATATAAACCACAACCTATTCTAATTTCTATAAGTATTTGTACTGTACCAATTTATCTAGCCAGCTACCCTACAAGCAGGTACCGAGGGGTTAACCTCATTCCTGGCTTTTTTCCAAGTTTATGTTGCGTTCCCACTCAAAAAGAAAGAAAGAAAATGTTAGTAATGTTATAGACATTTTGGTTAATTACAATTTATAAGCAATGGTTTGTTCATGAATATTCATATTTACTACACACACTCACGTTAGTTTTGTTAAAGTTAGTTAGTTAATTGTAATTAGCATATAATAGTTAAATACTCAGGTTATCTCGTTCTTTGTACGAGAGCTTTTCATTCAAGGTTAAACAATATTGTCCAATACATTCCAGACAGATAAGCTCAGTAACTGTCTGAGAAATCCGCCAGTTCCAGCTCCATCTTAGAAATTAAAAAGTTCCATGTTCATTCCTTTAGTCGTCTTCTTCTGAAGTTTCGGATGCTTTCCTCATGATATCTTCTGCATATTTAAATGCTTTTTCTGGGTCCGTAAATGAGCGCTCAATTTCCTTATATGTAATTTTCATTTTTGCAGGAAAAACAATACCATATCTGACTTTAGAAATACCCCTCAATATGTTTCTTGTCGGTGTAAACAGGTTCATTCTCTGGACAATCTCTGGAGGATAATCACGGAAAAATCGGATCTTTTCCTCACGATATATCAAATTTTCACCATGAACAATCTTCTTCAGTATAGTTTCCACTGAAGAGATATCAAGAAATTTCACAATTATCTGTCTTGGAGCAGCATTTATGCCTCTTGAGACACGTCCAACTCGTTGAACAGTATCTATTCTTAGTTCTCCCGGCAGTTTAAGAACCTCTTTGAGTAATTCAGTAACGAAAGTATGTGTTTGAGATACATGTTCTTCTCGTCCTTCTCTTACTCCAACAATTCTCAAATTCTGCCTCCTTGCTCTCGCTTCCAAGTCCAAACATTTGTCAGTCATTCTTGCCAGCTTTTCTGCTTCATCTTTCTTTGATTTTTTCAGACTGTTTATTTCCATGATCATCTCTTTCATATCACTTTCCATCTCTTCCATTCTCTCGTCAATGTTGTCCATCTTAGCATTTACACCAGAAAGCTTCTTATTATAATCCTTTTCGACTCTAACAATTTCTGAGTTAAGTTTTTTATCAAACTCATTATGTTGCTTCTTCAGCTCCTTTAACTCATCACAGGCACCATCAATTTTATGAGAAAATATTTCCATATTATTCTCCATACTCTTAATTGTAGTAGTAATTTCTACAAACATTTCCTTTACCTCCAGCTCTTTCTTTCCTCCTTTTGTAGCCATTTCCAGCACAACTCCTTGGCTATCGGGCTCCTCCTCAGAACCTTCTTCAGTTGTTTGCAGAGTATCCAACACACTTTTCAGCTGGAGGCTTATAGTGGGTTTTTTTGGTGCGCGTGAACAAGTCCTCTTGCTCATTTAAAAGTCCGTTATCTAATGATGTTTTCCTTATGCAAACCAAGCAGCTCCGTTGAGTTATTTTTAACTTTAAAACAGCTTTTTGATAATTTTTACGGGAGTGAAGCTCACTGCAGCGTCCTCAATGTTCCATGACGCTACCGGAAGGCGCAACTCCTCTGGATTTATGTGAGAAAGAGGAATGATACGTTTCAGTAATCCATTTTGCTTTCAGTCTATGTTGTGATTCCTTTTTAAGGTGGGTTTCTTGAAGGAATATTATGTCTGTCTTAAGTGATTTTAAATGTGCTAAAACGTTACCTCTTAATTGGTTCATTAATTCCCTTAACATTCCAACTACAAAAAGTTATTCCTTCACCCCCTATTGTCATATTACCGTCTTGCATATTATTACTAGGGTGGTCTGTAGAAGAGCAGATGGTACAACACACAAAACCCGACCTTACACCCGAACATCAGATAGATGAATTTTAAATCTCGTAAATCGTTCTTCCGTGTATATCTCCTTGAATTAAACTTATGATTCCATTCAAACTTAAAATTATAATAATGTTTAAAATAAGAAAAGTAATATAGTAGATGATTAGTAAAGGGTGAAAGAAAGAAAACTACAACTATAGTTAGTGTAGTTAGTGTTAACCACACTAATGTGGCTAACACTAACTGGGGAGTAATAAAACATTTTTAAACCAAAGAATTTTATAATTTGTTAATCAGAAACATTATTATTCTCAAAATACCATATTAATATCGTTTTTAAATATATATTTTTAATTGAAAAATAAAGAGGAAAACCTCAACCCTTATTAATAAATGGACTAACTTAAATCTTACTTATAGTCATATAACATATAATCATAAAATCGTATTTTAACTATTTCTACGTTAACCAATTAATGTTAGTTATTAATCATTGTTAATAGTCATCAGTAATAATGAATGTTTATAAATGGTATAAATGTTAATAATAATAGTGATATTTAGTAATTATTAATAATTGACTACAATATTAAAATGTAAATGTAATAATGATCAGTAACAATTACCAATAATACCAAGGTATAATTGTTCTGTATTAGTTTCACTAGAAAAAAAGAAAGAAAAATGTTTGCTCCACTGTCCTTATCAATTTTCAGTAGTCCTTAATTATAACAATTTAAAGTTCCTTAAAGTTCCTTTTAGTCCTCGACGAGGTCGCGCTGCTCGTTGACATCTGGAGAGTGATGTGCATTGTTCAGTCTCTGGTCACGTTCCCGATATTCTTGGCGAATTCAAGTGCTTTTTCATGGTCTGTGAAGAGTTGCTCCGTCTGATTATAGGTGACTCTTAGTGTTGCGGGATAAATCAAGCCATATCTCAAATCAGGTATGTTCCTCAGTATTCTTTTTGTCTCTGTAAACAGCGCTCTCTTCTTAAAGACTTCCGCTGGATAGTCTCGGTAGATGCTGATCCTTTCTCCTTCAAAAGTGAGCTCTCTGTTACGGACAATTTTCTTCATCATATCATCCAGTTCGTGATCGTATTGTACCTTTACTATCAGTTGTCTTGGGTGAGCATCATCTCGTGGACGGCGCCCCAGCGCTCTATGTGCTCGACCTAGTAAAGGCTTTTGATCCAGCTTTAAGGCTTTTTGTAATAAGTCTGCCGCAAATTCCTGAGGGTCACGACCCTTCTCTCTTCCTTCTTTGACACCTACAATTCTTAAGTTCTGGCGTCTCTGGCGCCCCTCCAAATCAGTAATTTTTTCATTTAACTTGCTCAGCATTTCTGATAGGCGCTGATTCTCGGTGAGGAGTCGTTTTGTAGTTTCCGCACTTGTCGCAGCGAATTTCTCTAGCTCGGTTATTGCTGTATTTTGTTGATCCAATGTCCGATTGATGTGGTCCAACTTATCATTAAAGCTCGTTTCCATCGACGAGCTTATCGTTCACCTCTTCCATCTGATGAGTAAGACTTTCTTCCATAGTCAGCTTCCAATCTTCCAGTATGTCATGAACAGTGTTGGTCATTTCTTCTTTAAATTCTTCCTTAAAAGAGTTGAATTCCTCTCTAAAGTTCAATCTTTCATTGAAAGCCTTCAGTTGTTCTTGTATATTTTTAATTTCTAGGGAGAGAAAACTTCGAAGTTCTTCCAATTCTGATTTTTTTTGCTTTGGCTTCTTCGATATGTCTTCCTGGGACATCGTTGTAACTGAGGCCGAGGCTTCAGTTGGGCCTACCTCTTCCGCCGGTTGTCTGGTCCTACTGGACTTTTTTGCCTTGGGGGGGGGGGGGGGGGGTGTGTATGTTGCATCGACATACCGCTAAAGTCGCACGCCTGATGACGTCACTCGCTCGTTGCAGGCAGCCGTTGCAGTCGCCACAGGTAAGTCACGATTTTTCTCCCCGATTTAGGAAATACAGCACGGAGCTAGTTGACGCTGGGCTTTATGCCTCCATAGCGCCACCGGAAGTGCTACTTTCCTGTTTTTGCCACCTAACATCCAAGGTACATCCAAACTTCCTCTGACTCGTACATAATAATCTTCATCAAACTCCAGCTTATCGCTTTAAAGGTTAGAAAACTCCTCGTGTCTCCGTAAGTTTCGCATGGTCAAAGGGTAAACCTTCTCTATGCTGATCCAAAACTAAACTAAAAGCTAAGCTTCTGCGCAAGAAACTTAGCTCCAAACACGCCCTAAAATACATCATAAATCTCACCCACATAATAACGGGCAGTCTAAAATTTAAAGACACATGGCATAGTTAATGACACACAAAACAAGCCAAATGGCCACTACACTAATAACTTCTCATTTACTTTACTATTTCAAGATCACTTCTTAAACTAAATCACAAAATTCATGACTTGGTCAAATATTACCTGTATGAATGAATTGGCCACATTCACTCTGTTGGTAGGAGGTAGTCTTCTCTGAGCTTCGGACTCGGGTCCCTCCTTCTCGTGATGGTTGTTCCTGGGTTGTCTCTCCCGATGTCTTGAACCGCCCTTCTTTATACGACTTTTCCTTCCATCTTCAAAAGGAAGCCTTTGTTCTAACTCAAGACTCTCTTGACTTTACAGTCAATCATTTCAAGCTGTCACTCCTCCAAGAACTGAATAAACAAAACACATCTTCATTCCTTATCAGGCTGGGGAGTTCTTAATTACATTGCTTGTTCATATCTCCTTCTCATTATAGTTATTTTGCAGTATGTCTGTCACAGACACCTTATTTTCTCAAGGCCGTACTGTCTTAGCCGTGAAGTCACCTTCAGCTCTGCTCCCAGATGACGTGACCATTTTCACAGTGTTTCTTTGTTCTCCTGGTTCCAGCATTTCGCTCTGCCTCTCTCTAGCTAGTTGCATCCTCCCAAAGCCTGTCGGGGATACTTGACAGTCCCAGGCTATATATCCCCCCTTTGATCCATTTGGGAGAATTGGATCACACTGAACCTTGGCCATATTTCATCTCATACATGTAAATATCTGAGTCTTTGCCATGTTACAATTTCCTACAAAGCATAGCCATGCAAATAGTAATTAAGATTATTATGATACTCTTAAAACATTATTTCCAACTTCTTTTACCTTATCTATACATGTTTGACCCTGCTTGTTGCCTCTATAATTGGTCAGTTCTTACTTGTTCTCTAACATTTGTCTTTTCTGATCTTTGATTACGTTTCCGCAGGTACACTTCCATGTTTAGCTTTCTCTCTTTTCTCACTTTCCAACGTTTAAACATCATCAATACATACATTTGATATATTAAAATTAAAACCATCACAATGATAGCAATGTGGGAGGCAATCCTTACCCACGGGTGAATTTGTACATTTGTACCCAGTTCCAAATATCATCCCACCAGCTGGTTTCCTTCATTTTTATAATATTCATCTCAATTTCTCCAGTGTGCTGGATGACCTTAATGAATGTAGTGTGGGCATTAATTAGCTGTTTCTTAATCCATTGCAAATTCTCAGGCAGGAGCCTAACCAGTAATATATTTTTTGAAGTATTTGCCTAAATCTTCCTTTAATCCCTCAGTAACTTCCATTGTGATTTCATTACGTTTATGTAAATCAATCAACTGGATTTTACCAATTCTGGTGGGTATTTACGGGTTAATACAGAAGGTCGTATTGGTAATAGGACATGTCTGAACACCATACTGATATTCCTTTAAAAAAGTGGTTTTACAGTATTCCCCTTTTCCACTATATGCAACCTTGGTGTAGCGGCAGATTTTCATATCTTTCGGGAAATTAACTCCCTAGTCACTAAATGGATGAGCAGGGATAAGGAGAATATCTTCGATACGCATGCGATCTGGCTCAGAGACCTTCAGAGCTTCTTCACAGATAAGTCTTCAAAAACACAGTCCTTTGATTAATAATTGCTTTATTGTTGATAGAAAATGATAAAATACATCCAAACTTTTTCCGACGTTACTGCAATCTTCATCGAACTCCAGCTTATTACTTTAAACATTAGAAAACTCCTCGTGTCTCCATAACACTGGCATGATCTCCTTTAAAACTCACATGATCTCGCATGGCTAGCATGGTCAAAGGGTTAACCTTCTTCCTACTCGCTCCAAACTGCACTAAAAACTAAACTTCTGCGCAAGCATCTTAGCTCCAAACACGCCCCAAAACACGTCATAAATCCCACCCACAATATAACGGGCAGTCTAAAATTTAAAGGCACATGCCATCATCAATGACATGCAAAGCAGGCCAAATGGCCACTACACTTGGTGATGTCGACTCTCAATCCCCTTGCTTCCATTGTACAATTCAAATCTGCCTTCGCCTCAAGTCCACATGTAGCTTGTTCATTGGCATATACAGGGTGTGGACAGACACCAATCCCATCAGTGTGTTGGCATTTAGGGCTGTACCTACCAATCCTTCAGTCTTTTCTATGGCACAAGGCAGAACATCTTCATGTCCTAGCCATATCCCTTCCCTAATAATGCCTATATTTTCTACCTGGTAAACTTCCAGCCCACGTTTATCTGGAGGGATAATTGGAAGTCCCTGTATCATTCACAAAGCTTTAGTGGTAGCCCCCCCCCCCCCCCCCCCCCCAAAACCTTCCTTGAACCGGACTTTAATTAATCTGCGGAAATGACGCCCTGATATCCCTGGGTGCATTTTCCTATTGGATAAATTCCCCAATTGTTCATCATAATCCGAGAGGGAACTCTTCCTTGGTGAAACTGCTCA